>VWZS01008220.1:0-229744 GCA_013397075.1 Rhabdornis inornatus | reverse complement strand
GCCCAGGCCGCCGCTCTCCCGCCGCGGCCTCTCGCTGGGCCCTGCGGCTTCCCGGAGCGGGTTTTCGATCCCAGAGTCGAAACCTGGCTGTTCCCGGGGAAGCACTGGCTTCTCTGCGCTGCTTGCACCCAGCTTCAGCCGGGACATCGCCAGGCCCGAGCTGTGTGGGGCCTGACCGTGATCTGACAACACTGCTGTGCTGTCTTCTTTCCTCGCCCTTTCCCGTATTCATCCCGGTGTCCTGTATGTCCGTGTATTCCCAGAGTCCGGCTCGCTGGGCTGTAGGTTTGTGCTTTTGTGGGTAGGACCAGATGGTCTCCAGAGATCCCTTCACACCTTAATGATGCGTTGGTTCCTCACTAAGATTTGCGATGGGTTTTGTTAAAATTTGACCCGTGTGACCAGATTGAAAAAAAAACCTGCTAGAGGGATGTGTGTGTTTGTCTGTGCTGTTTGTGTGGATTTATGCTGAGAGTACAAGCAGGGTAGTTAGAGAAATTTAAATGTTTGCCTGAATTATTGGCATGAAATATGCTGGTCAGGTGAAATACCCGTGTCATGAGTGTGTTCCTTTAAGTCTGAGGTTGCACATTGTTGTTTCTGTGGTTTTTGGAAAGGTCAGGTTAGAGCAGTTGGTTTTGTGTTCTCCTGGCTTTGGAGTTGCTGAGGTTCTTGCTGAATGCAGCTGCTCCGGAAAAATTTTGCTTTTTATTACAAAGAAATGTAGCTGAGAAGGGAAAAGCTGGCGTTGATTATTAACAATAAATTTTTATAGAAATCAAATTCACAAGGATTATATTTTCCATGCTGTATTTACAGTGGAAATCAAGTGTCTAAATGATAAATTTTCTTTCCCAAAGAAAATTTATTTGCTTTGATTTCTCCAGTTAGCACCAAGTAACAGAGAAGCTGCTGTTCATAGGGAAAATGTTGTAAATGAAAACACCACGAGTCTGGAAGCTTGGAGCTGTTTATTTTGTGATTATTTTATAATATTCTTTTGGATTGTTAGGGCTTCCAAAACCATATTTGAACTGAGTTATTTTCACTGTATGAACATCTGTTACTTTTTCCTCCAAGGAGGAAAATGTTGGTGTCAAATCAAAGGCATGGATAAATTTCTAACGCAGGTATTCGAGTTACAAAAAATAATTTCTGCCTCAGCTACTCATGTGAAAGTAAGCTGGTTTTTTGGAGTTTTTTTGTGAGAAATTTTTCATAGATTTGGTATAGAAACTTCTTAACAATAAAGCTGAAGATATAGAGGAAGAATTGGTTTAGGCAGTAAACAGAAAGTTCAAGCAGTGAATTCTAGGAAGTAGAGACACCTGTCCAGACCTGATGTAGGATAAAGACTTAATT
Organism: Rhabdornis inornatus; assembly: GCA_013397075.1. NCBI lineage: Eukaryota > Metazoa > Chordata > Aves > Passeriformes > Rhabdornithidae > Rhabdornis > Rhabdornis inornatus. Next base: position 228,382 of record VWZS01008220.1, on the reverse strand, counting down.
TCAAATTAGTAGAGTTAGAAAAGGAAAAGCTTCTAATACTTGATCATAAAAATGTGGTAATAGTCATCTATATAGCATACATAACTTTTCTATCTGAATAGTTGAAGATAGAAGTAATGAGTGATTTCAGGTAGACAGAAGAGAAACCAGCAGTAGTTATAACTAATAAGTTGTCCTTTTTTCCTCAGATGTTCCTTGGGTAGTCTTCAAAAACATCTTGTCTTGTTGCCTTGGGAGGCCTGAGAACTCTGTGTGTCCATGCTCACACTGGTACCAGGGCATGAGGAGGTCTGGTGATAAAAACAAGAGCTCACACAAGGGCCACATTCAGGAGGTTCTGGTGAAAAGCCACTTCTGAAGACGATATGAGGAGCCTAAATTTTGTCTACACTGTTTTTTGCATTGCTTGTGGAAATAATCTGTGTTTTCCTGGAAGCCTGAGAGGAGTAGCAAGGGTGGTGTTTCTGGTGGTTTTTGTTCTGGTTGCTTTGTTTTTGTTTTTTTTTAATTAATAAGGCTGTGTTTATCTCTTGGTTTAGGACAAAACATTTGGCCTAAAGAATAAAAAAGGTGCAAAGCAGCAGAAGTTTATCAAGGCTGTGACTCACCAGGTTAAGTTTGGTCAGCAGAATCCACGTCAGGTAAGCATTTATTGTGGAATGTTTTCCCACTGTGGCGTCAAATCATCTTTCACTCTGTGTGCAGATGGTCAGGTACTGGCACAGATCTAGCTAACAGTTGTCATGCAAAGCTTGTCTAGCTGTAAATTATATACCTGTGTAAAGGTAGTACAAAGTGTGGGGGTTTGTTGGTTTTTAGTTTATTTTTTGGTTAGCTTTTGTTGTGAAAAAAGAACTTCATCCCATCCAAACTCAACTAGTCAGGGTGAGCGTTTGTCTCCATAGTATACTAATAGTAGCATAATTCATAATTTAAGATATACCTAAAATTAAATTGTAGATACTGGCTGTCAGCAAAGTACAGTTGCATTTTGTTTCTCTTTTTTCTCTTTAATTCCTACCTTATTTGAGAAATAGGGAGCAGTTAAAATTAACAATAATTGTTACTAAAACGGGAATTGAAAGGAGATAAAAGTATAAACCTGTATGTTCTCATTCTTCTACTTACAGAAGTATTTGTTGCAATTTTAAGTGGACACAAGTCTGTCAAGTCTCCATCTATTTGGTGAAAAACCTTTGGTCAAAAAACCTGAAATTTTGAGTCACTATCTGCAACTTGGCTCTTCTGTATGATTAAGTAAAATGACATACAGTGTTTACATTATACTCATGGCATGGATTTAATGGAAATGATCCAGGTCTCTTTTTCCTACAGAGCTAGGAAAGCTAGCTGTTAAATATTTACACAGCTTTCTGTTCTATGAATAAGCCTGTAAAATAACTACATTTGCGTTAATTCATGATTTTGCAATACATTCCTTGTGTAACAAGGATGAACTAGCATGGCAAGCCCAACTTGAAAAGTAAAGTTTGTATTTGGGTCATTAAATCTAATAACTTTTTTGTTGTGGAAAATATTCCTTGATGTCACTTCAAGAACATTGCTGTTACTCAAAGAGTTCTGAAACTTGTGTATGAAATCCCTGGATTTATGGCATGTATACAAATATCAATATGTAAAATAGCCAGCCTAAAATAATGCTGTTTCTCAAATGCTGGTAGCCCTTGACTGTTGGATGTCAGGACCAAATTTTTAAACCTGATTATACCTCTCTTACCTTATAGAATAGCTTTCAGTTAGGTTTGTCCCTGAGAAAGAACTTTTTGAAGCAGTTTTCCTCATGTCATGAGATTAAAATGGAAATGCTGTCAGAGTTTTACCTTTGGTGGTGGGTGTTTAGTTTTATTTTTTCCTCCTTTTTTGATTTGTTGTTGTTTCTGTGTTTTTTTTGTTTCTTTGATTTTTGGGGATTTTGTTTGTTTTTTTTTAAGACAAGGTTCATCTTCAAGCTTTTAGAGCTCTGAAGAGAAACAAAAGCATTCTTAAAATACAACTTTCTGTAGTTGACATATGTGGGTCTGTGTGTTATTTAAAATAGCATTTGTGAACTTTTAGTAGGAAAACTAAACAAGCCGCTAATTCCTTTCTGAAACAATTTGGTGTATTTTTGCCAAATTCACCGTAAGAACAAAGCTCCTTTTTTAATATTACACTGTATTTTAGAAAACAGTTTCCTACATACTAGTTTGTTAGTCTCACTGGCTTCCCAAAAGGACGAGAGTCAAATAAACACAGAATCCTTGAGGGTAGGGAAGATCTCTAAGATCAGTGAGTTCTGCCATTAACCCAGCACTGCCTGTTCACCACTAAACCATGTTCCCAAGTGCCACATCTACACATTTTGAACACTTCTAGGGATGGCGAGTCCACCAATGCTTAACCCACCCTTTCAGTGATGAAATGTTTCTTAAAATCTAATCTAAACATTGTCTGGGGTAACTTGAGACCACTGCCTTGTTACCTTGAAAAAGAGGTGGACCACACTTTGCTAAAACCTCCTTTCATATCTGATCTAAGAATGTTTCTCCCATGTCCTCTTTCATGTGTTTTCATTCCACTTTGGTATAGACACACACCTGCTCTGGCTTATCCAAAAAAGGGTGAGGCAGACTCAGGTATTTTTTTCCTTATATATGCAGTTTTCCTTTCCTAGATGAGCTTGTTTTCCTGTCTTTGGTCCTTAGTTAAGCAATGAAAGCAAATTCATATGTTGAGTTGATCCAAGCTGAAATGTTCTAAAAGGACTTTCAGCTTCTTTGGACAGATTTCCTGGAATTTCTACCTGTATAGATCAGAAGAAAGAGCAAAGCAGCATGTAGGGGATTCAAGAGAGGCTTTTTTTTGTGCAGGTCTGGGAGTAGTTGCACTGCAAAAGAACGAGAAGTTTCAATGCCTCTCAGTGGCTTTACCTGTGAAGGTGCAGTAGGGGTCACTGTGACACTAAAGGTACCTGCCAGCACTCTCCTCCCTGGCAGATTTGCTGTCCCTCCTGTGGGACAAGTCAGTGCCAGTAAAGGGCACCAGCTGCACACACAAGAGCAGCAGTTCTGAGCCTTGGGACATTACAGGTTGTTTCATTCCTGCCCTTGTAAACTAATTTTGAATGACTGGCTATTTTAACATGCAGTTCGTGTGAACTGAGTCCTGGCATCCTGGTTTATATTTATAGGCTGCTCAATCAGAAAGTGAGAAGAAATTAAAGAAAGAAGATAAGAAAAAGGAATTGCAAGAATTAAATGAGCTCTTCAAGCCTGTGGTTGCTGCACAGAAAATTAGCAAAGGTATGACTAACAGATTTCTCTTCATTTATGTGTTCTTATTTCATATAACTATTTGAGGTATAATAACCCTTCAGAAACACCAGTTGATATTTTAATGAAATAGGTGTGACTATTTCTTCCTCCACCTAGTGTGCCAAGTATTTTGTCAGTCATGATTTGACATTGTTTTGGGAATTCCTCTGGGGTCAGTAGATCACTGAAATATCAAAAGCTACATTGATGTTGTCAGCACAGCTGAAGATACTTGGCTGTGTTCTGATTCATCAATTAGATGCTTCTGGATGTGTGGCCTGATATTTGTGTTTGTGTGTGATGGTATTTGTTTAAAACAGCCTGTCTCCCCAGGAAAGTGTGAACATCCAAAGAAAGAATATAAGATGATAACTTTTGTCTTAACAGAAGACTTGTCCTCAAATCAGAACAGTAAATACTTTGCAGTTACTTGTATCTAACCTCATAATTAGCAGTAGCCTTTGGTTTGGATCTCTCTTGAGGTTGGTTATTGAGCAAACAAATTTTGTGATGTTACCAAGTTTTTACTTACCAGTCTTCTGGAGCTTCTGTGCAGTAATTTTTGACAAAAGAAGCATGATTTTCATAGATTTCAAGCAAACCTGGTATTTACTCATTGCGGCACTGATCAGCAGCAAAGGGCACTTTTCTGTTTGTGACCTGCAGCTTTCTGTATCAGTTCGCTCTGAATCAAGCAGTTTTTGACTTTGAGTTATTTCAGAAAACTAATATTACCCAGATATTTAGATTGCATTTTAAACAGTTATTGCTGTATGTATTGAAATCGCTTTCAGTCAAAGCAAAAATGAAGCATCTTGTGAAAAACTCAAGCCTAAAATCTTCCTTGAGAACTTAATTTACTACTACAAGTAAAGTATTTCTGATTTAGTCTCGTGTCTCATAAATTCTTAGACCTGCTTCTTTCATTGCTTTTCCTAATGACTTCTTAATGGTCATATGATTCTTTAGTGGGATGATTTTTACTTAAACTGTAGTTAGGGTGATTGAATAGATGAACAGTTGCTTATTTTGGGGTCTCTGATTGGCCGTTTTCTTTCTATTATTAAAGGAGGAAAGTGGTTGGAGTGAGTGTGGGTTAAATTATTGTAATTTATTGTAGTGTATTGTTGATCTGTTGGGAAAAGGCTGACATCCAGAAGATGCTTTAGTGTGTACTAGAGGCAAGAATAGCTTCATATATAGGGAAGAAGTTGCACAGAATGATCTCTCTGATGTATTGTAATACACAAATGAATAATTTGCTCAGGCACACCATATATCTTTAAATAGTTTAGTGGCAGCTCTGATACTTAATGTAAATACCATGCAATAAAAGTAAATTTGGCACGTTCAGGACATGAATTATGTACTTACCATGAACACTTTAAATAACTTTTAATTTTAAAACCTATTTTCATTCTCTACATATCCTCGATATTCTCAGAATTTCTAATATATAACTTTTGCTTAAAAATAGTATTAAAATATAAAAACTTTCTTTGCTCAGGTGCTGACCCGAAATCTGTAGTTTGTGCTTTCTTCAAGCAAGGACAGTGCACTAAAGGAGACAAGTGCAAGTTCTCTCATGATTTGTCATTGGAAAGGAAGTGTGAAAAACGAAGTGTCTACATTGATGCAAGAGATGAAGACCTTGAAAAAGGTATAATAATTGTAGACAGTTACTGCTGAGCTATTCTGATGCTGAGACTGGAATTTTAAAATTAAGAGTCTTTTGTATTGTGGTTATGATCCTGAAGAACAGTGACTAAGGCAACCCATCCCACTATGTTCAAAGTTCTGAACAGCACTGAAACTTTCTCCAAGTGTGCTCTCAAAAATGTTCTTTAGACCTCACCTAGAAAAAGAAGTATGACCTACTGATAATAGTGATTTTTTCAGTTGTGCAGTGTCATGTATTCTGTCATACCAGTCAGAAGTTGAACAGTATTTGACCTTTTTTGCAGTTGCTGTTTCTCTCTTAAGCTCTGTAGAAGGGAAGTGCAAAAGGAGAAGTGCAGTGAGCAACCAGAGTTGCCTTCCAGAACTGCTACTAGTGTTTGGCCAAACATGCAAAGTTCTACATTTAGGGATACTTTGCAATTTTTTCTGTGACTTTTCTCTCCCCAGATGACTTGTTGGCTAAGTACTCTGGATTCTACTTTTATTTAGCAGAGATGAGATTTTATAGAACTTGGTTTTTTCACATTTCCTCATGTTTCAGTCTTTATTTGAATTCTAGCCTCTGTCATCCTAAATGTATCTGATGGGATCCCACAGGTTCACTGCTAATGTTGTCATTGCTGATTTGCTTCTTTTGGTGGAACCTTCTTTTAACTTTAACACAGATAATTTGGTATTATCTCTTTCAAGCCTCAAGTTAGATTAGCTGTATTTCTGGCTGTTATCCTCCAACCTTTTCTTTAATTCAGTTGTATTGTTTTTCTTATTTTCCCTTGTCTACACTTAGTAGTGTGCAGATGGAATAACACATTATTGAGTGTTTAACTGAAGCACACTTTATGCATTTAAAAGTTAAAATTTCTAGGGCTTTTGAGGTGATTGTCTTTTGAGTGGCATAGGAGAATTTGAAAACAGTATTTTAAGAACCTGAATTTATTTTCCCTTGTATAAGCTACTTAAAATGTAAGAATTGCATACTAAAACTGTTACTGGGCAGAAAAGCAGCTTGCTGGCAACGTTCAGTATTTGGAATATTTTGTGAAACCATCTGTTTCTGTTGTTTTGTGAAACCATCATGCACCTGTTGTCTTTTTCTAGATACAATGGACAACTGGGATGAGAAGAAGCTGGAAGAAGTAGTGAACAAGAAGCATGGTGAAGCGGAAAAGAAAAAGCCCAAAACCCAAATAGTATGTCTTCTTTTTGTTTTTTTTCTTTTTTTTCTTTTTTTTCTTTTTTTTTTTTAAGTTGAGTGGTACTAGAAGGAATTAAGTGCAGTCCAGTCTGGCATTAGATGTGTTTATCGTTATGTAAAAATTTAGGGTGGAATATTACAATAATAATATTCTGAGTAGATGGCTGGAATGACACTATTTCTAGTAATGTTTAAAAATTTAAAAAACAAAACCACAAAGAAAACCACAACTCACCCAACAGCTCTTTGAGTCCATGAAAAGTTTTCTCATGTACATTACAAATGGATAGTAGATGAAGTGTCTGATAGAAATGCTCAAGGTTTCAGCAGCATATCTAATGCATCCAAATTGCTTAGAAAATCCAAGTATTGTGATTAGTGAAGTCTGTTATTGCAGTGGTTGTGATATATATTGACTTATCTATGTACTGAGTGACATACAAGCATTATAGGCTTTTAAATGTTCTCCTGATTTATGAATTGAGAGTAATTTGTAATTCCTGGGCTCTAAGTTCAACAATATTTTTTAGTTCTGCACTAAATGGCATAATGGGTTAATCCCTTTTTCATTCCTTGGGACTATTTCACCTCCTTTTCAATATGAAATAATCAAATAGTCTATTGATACCACATAAATTTGCAAAAGTTAAACATTGCTGTGCCTGAATATAAACTATGAATTGCTTGTTAAGAGTCCTAGAATGGCATCTTTACCTCAGGATCCAGAGCTGGAAGGTTTAACAACATGTGAGGCAGATGCAATTAAGAGCTGCAATCTGTTGTTTAAAACTGCACCAATGTTGGTGAGCAGAGAGAGATATGATGATGGTTTTACAGGAGTATTCTGTCTTCTTGTCTTCTTTAATTGGGATCATATTGAGGGAAGAAAAGCTGTTGACTACATGAATTTTGGATACTCAGTTGCACTACTTTGTCTGCTGTTTTTAGTAGCCATGCATTTCACATGTTCCTTCTGTTCTGAGCATGGCTGACTTGGACTTACTGAATTTCTGACATGGAGTGTAAAGTGCTGGGGATGGAAGGAGGACACGGTGCTAACAACCATTGTTTTTGTACAGGTCTGCAAATACTTCCTTGATGCTATTGAAAACAACAAATATGGGTGGTTTTGGGTCTGTCCGGGTGGAGGAGACAACTGTATGTATCGCCACGCCCTCCCTCCAGGCTTTGTATTAAAAAAAGACAAAAAGAAGGAAGAAAAGCAAGATGAAATTTCGTTAGAAGATCTAATAGAAAAAGAGGTAAAGTTGTCAGGTACCTTTTGGTGGTAGTTTTTTTCATTACTCTGAAGAGACACGTAAAAAAATTGTGGATTTATAATAAAAAGCTATTAGATGTTTTTAGAGCTGTATGAACTAGGGCAAAAGATGCATAGCATTGATTCATGTTGTTGTTTAGAAACTATTACCTAGAGAATAGAATTCACTATAGCTGCATACTTAGTGCAGCTGTTGCTTACCCTTTTTTAGGAGGCTTCTATTTCTTAACTGCTGTTTCTCATTTATCCATTACAACTGCTTCTGTGGCTTTTCTCATCCCCAGCTCGCTGTCTTCTTAGTTCTCCCTTAACTCTCTAATGAGGCAGCAACACCAAGAGCACAAGGCCTTCTAAAGGTGTTGCTGCTCTGCTTCTTTCTGTCACCATTGCTTGGCAGTGTCACTTTGAGCAGAGCTGAGCTCTTGTCTTTCCTTTATTTCCCCTTCCACTTTTCCTACTAATTTTCATGCCAACTCATCTCACTAACTGGAAAACTGCATGTTGAGTCTTACAGTGTAGGAGTCGAGAGGGAGTTGGAAAGAAATGTTTTCAAATAGTTTCTGGAAAAGAGTAATTAAATATCAAGTTTGTTACAGCCTTTGGAAAGAGTTTCTGGCATTAATCAGTCTCCTTCCCTGACAGCGTGCTGCCTTAGGACCAAATGTTACCAAAATTACTCTAGAGTGTTTTATTGCATGGAAGAGAAGAAAAAGACAAGAAAAAATTGATAAGGCTGAACAAGATATGGAGAGGAGGAAAGCAGATTTTAAAGCTGGCAAAGCATTGGTGGTAAGTTTTACAGTCCAATTCTTAATGTAAGGAGAGCAAGTAAATAAAGTTTTGTGAAGAGGTAGCTGGCCTGAAATTGATTTGCTTATTATTGCGTGCCATTTTATTTTCTTTTTTTGTTGTTTGTTTGTTTGTGTTTTTTGTAAGCAATATAAATTCCATGAAGTGATAACTGAAGGTTTCTTTTACTGTGAGTAGATTAGTGGACGTGAAGTATTTGAGTTCCGGCCAGAGTTGGTTGATGCAGATGATGAAGAAGCAGATGACACTCATTATGTTCAAGGAGCAGGAGATGATGATGAGGTAAAGGAAATAGGATTAAATTCAAGGAATATTTTAATTGCATTCAGGTTTGAAAAATGTCAGTTTGAAAGCCCTTAAAATGAAATTAGTAAGCTTGGTTTTTAATACTGCCACAGAGTATATTTTATCAGAAGGTTCCTGTTGAAGGTGACTCCTGTTTGAAGGTGCAGAAGTGAGGATTTTTGTGGAAAAGTAATTAATGGAGAGCATCTTGGTTTATTTTACAGATTGAAGACCCTGTGTGCATAAATGATGTAGATTTGAACCTGTATGTCCCCAAGGCAGTAGAGGAGACTGGTATTACAGTGGCTAGTCCAGAGAGATTCAGCACATACACTTCAGTAGAGAAAGATGGTGAGTTACTCTTTTTTCCTGTTATCATAGTTGATTATCCAGACTTGAGTATTAACCAGGTACATGCAATTTGGCCAACACAGGTCTGCTTCAATTTCAAATAAAGTGTCTTGTTCACAGTTTCAAAATTTGAAAGCATGTTTAGTAGGATTGTGAATTCAATTGGTGATTGAGAAACTTGTGACGATGAAATGCCTAAGAATTATGTTTATTTTCAGATAATAAATTAAGTGAAGCTTCTGGTGGTGATGTAAACAACAGCGAGCAAAATGATTTAGATGAAGATAATGATGGAGATGGGGAATTGGAAAACGGAGTAATTGATGCAGTTCCAGTTGATGAAAATCTCTTTACTGGAGAGGACTTGGATGAGCTAGAAGAAGAACTAAACACTCTTGATTTAGAAGAATGAACTGAAAAGCTCCAGTGAGGAATTAAACCTATGTGACAACAAGAAAACTGACTACATTTTTTCTCCTTTTTGAATAGAATTCTTAAACAAGATGTTTATGGTTATGCAGCTGAATATGATGGGCACGTGATATACCAGGAATGTTTTCCTTCAATCTCATCTACTCCAGTCTTGACTATGCTCGCAGTAAAATGTTCAGAGTAGTTCAGAATTACCCGACAGCTGAATTTGCAGACAGTGAGATTACAACTTTCGACTAAGAGTAGGAAGTGTAACTGCTTTGCCAGTATGCAAGTGGGCAATTTGACATCAGGTACAGTACAAAAATCCAAGTATACATTCTTCACAAAAACTGCATTTTTATTAGTGATTGTGTTGATTTAGAAACTGCCTTGAAGTTGTTTTTAGGCAGGATACTCTAATGGAGCTGATGCAGATTATGCTTCTTTAAGTGGTGATTAGCTTTATTTGATCAGCTGGATGCTGAAGATTGTGAACTGATACTTCATACAGTACAGTACAGTGCCCTCTGTTTAAAATGTTTTGGACTTTCCCACCACCTTTTGCCAATAAATCTGTAAATAAAAATTATCAACTTTAAAATACCTGTGTTGATTTTTCTCTGCTAAGTTAGGATATCATACCAAACTGTTAAGAACTGGGTTTTCTGATGGAGTGGTAGATGTTTTTCTCTGCAGTCTTGATACAGAAGTGATGATGTTGGCTTCAGTTAAACTTGGGCTACCTGCAATTACAGTTTTTTTTGTCTACTCTTGATGCAGTGTAAAATTCAGCAGCCAGCTTTTCTCCCTTACTGTTCTTATTCCCTGCCCACCCATTGACTGATGTAATACCTGCTGTACATCACTGGCTGCTATTCCAGTCTCATTCTCTCCCCACTGTCTTTTGTAGATTAGCGAAGACTTCAGGCTCTGCAGAGCAGGGATGTTACAGTCCAAAACATGCCTGTCATGCCTTTGGTGTCCTCTAAATAACAGGAAGTTGTACAGGGGTAAGTTGCCTTAGGTGCTGTACCCTGCAGACTGCACTTAAGTCAGTGTGTCCTTTTCCAATGGATTGAGTGTCTGCCATAAAGATTTCTCAGCAGTGGTGCTTTTCCAGGGGGCAATAGGCTGTGCCTCCTTGCCAAACTCCTGTGGTGTCTGCCACAGTACTGCTGTGCTAATGATACCCTTTGCATCATTAGTACAATTGATTTTTCTAAACCTCAAATCACTTCTTCCAGACTAGTAAGAGTTATGGCATTGTCAGTGAGCTTTCCCAAACTGCTTTTGGTGGTAATGTTAGCTTTACTGGTTATTTCTGGCACTGCTGAATTGACTCGTGTATCTTGAATGCTATTTCTAAAATAGCACAGTAAGAATTTTTGGCCTTTTTTGGGATCTTTGTGGAATTAGTTTTTTTCCTGTAGGAATAGGAAGCAGTGCTTGGGAGGAAGAGGCCTACTGAAATTGACTTCTAAATGTAAGTGTTTAAGGAAAAGCTGCACTATCAGATATAAATATTTATTTATGCAGTTTTTTTCTGCTGTGGCCATAAATAAACAGAGTTGATGGATTATTGTATTATACTGGCCAGCAATAGGATACCTGGCTATCAGGACACTTAAGAATGCAATTCATTTGAATGTATGTTGCATAATTTTTCAAAGTTGTATATTTTAAATGGGAATAAAAGTAATTTAATCATTATCAAGGATGAAAATGGCTATGTTTTGTGTCTTAGGCGTTGGTTTATTGTATATAATACTCATTTTGATAATACTTACCTGTTTCACTGATGTAAATAGCTTAAATCTTTGCCAACATTTTGTTCATGTTACTTGAATTTTACAATGGAGGAATGGCATTGATTTCAGCTAATAAAACACTGATGGATAGGCAGAGTGCGCCTGTGTGCCCTTATGGGTCTAAAAGGATAGTTGTGATGCACAACTCCTTTGTACAGGTGGCATTTAAACACTCAGGTAGTCACCTTGCATAGCAGTGAAATCCACTGTTAAGTTAGCTGAAGAAAAGCTGATTTTCCTAGGCAGGAGCTGTTGACAGATGACTGCACGTGGGCAGGAAACAATAGCTGGCTGTCCCTGTTTGGTTTTCACTCTCTTTCCTCGCCACTTACTCTGGCACAGCTCCTGGCTGCACTTGCTCTGCCCAGATTTCCAGCCATGAAAGCAGGCTGGCTGCTCTTCGGGAGCCCTTTGTCAGGGGAGCATTCAGATTTCTGAGGGTGGGGGAGCTTAGGCTGCTACATGTTCCTTCTGCTTTCATATGAGCTGCTAAAAGTTCTTAATCTTCTCATTTAAAGAACCTTGGGTTTGTAGCTAGTGGGGTTTCAGTCAATAAATGTTCAATTGAAAATGAAGACTAAGGTGAATTGTTAATGTTGAGGAAATGAGCAGTGTGACAGAAGGGAGTTCACTTGGATGTGGCATCACTAAGTTGTTTTTACTGGTACACATTTCCTGAAATTACTCTGATATAAAGCCAATGAGTCACTTCTGGAAGAATGAGATATAATCTCAATCCAAAATAATGATATCTTCATTTCAGTGACTACCCAGTCTGTGTGGGTCAAAAATACAGTATTTCACTGTTAAAAGAGCAGGCAGGCTCAGTTCAGGAGAACTGAGGGTTGATAACAGGTTGTAAAGCATCATAAGCCAGGTGAGAAATACCTTTGCAATAAAATTGGTTTCTAGCTCTTGGGAGCCTGGGCCAGTGTTTGTTTCACCCTGTTTTCCTGCTAACTTACATGAGCACTATGTGAGAAATGCAGCTGTGGCCTGAGCAGATCTCGAGGGAGCACCCATCTAGCACTGCCTTGAAAGCACCTTTGGTACTGGACATGTGTGTGGACAAAACCAGTTAAAGGTGCTGCAGTGAACACATGCCTTTGGTTCCTGCTATTTGCTGCTGTGGGAGTAAAGTATTGGTTGATTTCACATTTTGATGTGTATTAAAATCCCATTTCAGTCACACACACAAACTGCTTGAACTGCTGAAACTGGCTAGCTTTAAATTCTTTGAAGTTCTGGGAGTTTTTAAATCGTGTAAGAATTTTATGTTTGCCACTGCTTTGTTAGCCACAGCTCCCTACTTTTCTTTTTGTAATGAACATTGTTCACAAAGGCCAGGAAAAAAATTAAAATTTAACTATCAAGACTTAAATATTACATTATCTATGAGTTGTTTGTAATAGAAGTGTTGCCATTTCTTAATGGAAAGTGCTCCCCAACTGTTTTTATCAAGAGGAGGTTTTATTATTGATAGAGCTTTGAACCAAGCAGCGGTATTTACCTTGGCAATTCAGTATTCTCATAATAGATTGTGTTTGTTTAGTGTGTTGGTTACAGAAAGAATGTACACATACAAATCACTGTGTTTTTATTCATGTTTTCTTTCACAGTTTAGTTGGATGAGGAATAACAGCTGTCAAAAACTATGTTCTGAATGCTGAATTCAAGACATTGTGAATGCTGAATTCTAATTCTTTTGCAATGCTAATGCCCCTTTTAAAAATTACCTGAATATAGTAAGTAATGCAGACTTAATTTTGGTAAGCTTATATATCTTGCAAATAACATATTTGGAGGTTTCATAAACATGATTTGTTATTCCTGTTCCATGTGCTGCTTTGTAATAACTTACTAAAACTGCAGTGATCAAGCAACTAGACTAAAAATATTACAAGGTTTGGTCTTTGTTTTCCTCACAGCCCTAAGCTGAGAGGAAGGGATTGTTCTCATATGCAAATATCACATGCATATTCACCTGAAGTGTCTCAGGAGAAATTATCCCCTGAATAATATGAATAAGAATTGGAACAGAATTGGAAAAATGAGATATGGGAAGGCCACAGGAGCTGCAAAAACCCATGTAACAGCAGCTGCACTGCATCAGACCAAGAGACCATTTATGACATGCCCAAAACGAGACACCTGAGGAAAAAAGAGGTAGGAGAGGGACTGTGCACTGCTCTGGAGCACTCTCTTACAAACCTCCCAACATTTCTTAATCTAGAACATTTCCTCTACTAGATGAAGCCTGTGACACCTTTCTTTTCAGAGTACATTCCCTCTTTCTCCCTCAAATCCCTTGACTTTCTAACCAACTTCTGGAAACTCGGGAGTGCCACACCTCTGCTGCATCTTGTTTGGAACATGGCTCCTACTAGCTTGAGTTCTTCCAGGAAGTGATATTCTGTGCTTTGCTTTGACTTAGTGTCAAAGCAAGGGGGTGTAGAAAGAGAAGCTGATGTCTATCAGTTGTGAAGAACTCGATGTACTTCAGTGCTAGAAACAGTTTTTTTTTCCAAAATTAAAAGTTTTCTCTTGATGTACTTGAGGTTTTTTGCTTTGAATGGGCTTCTAATAAGCAGAATCTTTTGTGAAGCAAATACTTCATGAATGAAGCATTTGAATGAAGTCTTTGCTTCTGGTTAAGGTATGGAGCTGTGATCACCTTAAGTGCTTTTACTGTGATATCTGCACATGACCCTTCTCTTTTTCCTCCACACTGATATTGCAGGATTAGAAATGACCTTGGCTTTGCCTGTCTCACATACTTCTTCCTTTCAATGGATGCTCTGTCTTTTTACAGAGAGCAGCTGTTGCTGGTGTTAGCAATAAGGCCAAGATGTTTTATTCATTTATGATGTTACTGCCCTAATATGTGACCACAATAGGCTCCTTCATAGCACATTATTGAAATGAATGCCAAAAATAATCAGTTCTTTCAATCATAAAATAGCAGCAGCAGCATCTCATCTGCGTTTAGGGAAAGAGACCTTGGAGGTAATCTCTTTATCTTACATTTGTGGTTGAAAATGTAGTGTAATATATTTGAGCAAGGCTGGCTTAAAACTTAGAGGCATTCCCTGGATTACCCAATCAGACTTCAAAAATGAGACAGGCTCCTAAATAAAAGAAAGAAAAGGAAGAAAGCAGAAGCAATCCTGAAGGAAAGAGGTGAGCAAATTACTGTAGAAGGTTCCCAAAACAAAACAATGTTCTTTGTACCATCAGCCCTTAGGGAAATGTGTTCTGTGGAGGCTGCATCCTCAGGCCTGTGCTTGAATGAAACTGTATCAGCACATAATATGGGTGTTGCACTTCTCTTGCAGGAAATCGGTTTATAACTTATATTTCTCAGGCCTCTACAATACATTTTGACAGGATTGCTCTTGTAGGAGAATTTTTGGCCTCTTCATGTTCCACCTCCACTTCTGTTTCGCTCCTTGGTTTCCCTTCTTGTCCTCTGAACACAAGGCAGGCAGAGGTGGGATTGAAGAGGACGTGGTAGTTTGGTCCCTGCACAGTAACACAAATCCTTTGCACGTTCTCAGTCTGTGTTTTCTGTCAATTTTAGTGATGTCTGACATGACAGGTAGTTTAGTTCTTTGATTTGGGAGCAGTAGACTGCTTCAGAAAAAGATTGACTTCCACTTTAAAAATTCCATAGTTGCAACTTAAAATCAGAAAACAGCCGAGTTTCTAGGTAAGAAAACTTTAGTCTTCATTCTTCATCGCTTTCTTTTGCTGTCTTCTCCCTCTGCTGAGTATAAACGGGGGAAGGGAGGCTCTTCTGACTGACCTCTCTAATCCATATCAAGTAGCCCAGCAGTCCTTGTGAAGGCAGCTGCTGTGGGCTCCCTGCACAGGCCTGGAGCAAGGCACAGCATCCTCAGCAGTGTGCTTCCCTAACATGACTCCAAATACTTCAGGGGCTTGTTTATCAAATGGAGACAAGGAGGATTAGGAAAGCTGGTCAGAAGGAATGGAGCAACAATTATTTCTTCAAACGTCTGACAGACTAAAGTAAAAAGTAGAGGGAACTATAAACTGTGAGGGTCTCACTGTTGTGAACTGTTTCCTTGAGTAAGCACCTCGGAGATGTCAGAGCTGCACTTTGTCAGTGCTATCAGCCCTACACCGTGAGCTCTTCAGTCGTCTTCTTGTCAATAGAAGTCTGTGTTCTGTACATGGGAGTTCCCACACAGTGCCTTCCACACAGAAATACCAAGTTACAATTCTGCACAACAGTTGCTATACATGAATAATTGCCCATTCTTTGTATGTATGGGCAGCCGGGAGAAGTGGAATGAGGAATCTTCCCCCAAGAGGGCAAAAAGGGAAAAGCTTAAATGTGCTCTTTATTTAGAGCATGGAAGTGTCTGTAGTTTCCACCACTGATAACTGTTAACTTCTGTTTGATAGATGCAAAAATAGTTCTTTCACCAGCCGCACCAGCTGGGACTCCATTGGAGTGACGCCTGGCAATGGCAGGCTGATGGCTTAGAAGCAAACAGTACAAATTTGAAAACAAACCAGATCCACACCAATCACCCCCACCCCTCACTCCCCTAGCCAGATCCTCTGTTAGAATGGACAAAGGTCTGGTTATGTGTTGATCTATGTTTAGTTTTATTCCTTGAGGGAAATATTTGTTATTTTACTCAACAATGGCATAGCCACCAGTACAATGTTTTATAGGTAAGGACATGCTTTGGTTTAATATTAATGTCAGACAGGACAGTATTCCTTGGACATGGAGGATCAAAGTATAAAGGCTTCATGGTCAGGGTGGGTTAGGGTTCTTCAGGGAGAAAGGGGCGTTTCTGTTTAGGGAAGAGGGAGGAAATTTGAACTCTGGGGCATTCTGTAAGATGGTAAGGTGTCTTCTGAAGGCAAGAGGCCTTCAGAAATAATCAGCTAATGGCTGAGCTGGTGTATCAACGTGGAGAATGCCTGGGCTCAAACACTTGAAATGCTTCTTGAGACACAAGGGGAAAGAAATATCTCTTTCAGTGTCAGTTCATGGTATTACCAACTTTTAGTGCTTATGTATTTGAGTAAAATAATATTCAGAGTATTAGATAGAAAGGAACTTGTCTCTTTATTCCTCCACTGCCTTTCAATCCTACTTACTCTGCATCCTGTTATTATTTTGTTATCTAAGTCTTTAGCTCATTTAAAGTCTGAGCTTGCTACTAAGGACAGAGCAGCCTGAAGAATCATTCCTTTCCCAGGGAATTTGAAAGTTTTAAACTTGTTTTTGTTCCAAATCCTTCAGCAGGAATGTGGAAGCATTACTGTAATACAGGAGCACTAGAGGACAGGTGTTTCAAGGCAGATCTGGCATTTTGTGCCTGGAATGATCAATTAAAAAGCCAGCATGACTGCTCTGTGAGACTGAGCCTTGTTAGATTGCTTTGAAAATGCATGATGGAAAACATCATAGAAAAAATCAGAAGGTTAATAGAAAAAAACAGAAAGTTTGGGGGAAAGATTCAAAAGTTGTACATAAGAAGCTGTCATTTGTAGTTAATAGGAGCTAATTTGCAGTAAAGTCAGGGATAACAGTATCTCAGGGATACAACAGGAAGCAGTGGTCTCTGGTATTTCTGTATGACCAGAAGCAGTCAAGAATGCAAGAAACCTAGGAAATGCCTCGTCATCTGGAAATTTTCCATAAATGGAAATAAACTAGAAAGTGACACATCTTCTGTGCCTATAGAACCTGTGTGAGGGGAAGTGCTCTGTTCCTCTTTGTCCCAGCAGAATACTGTTCCACAAGAACTTCTGCCAGACGTAGGGACTTCCACTTTCTAAATAAAACCTGTGTGCACACTTGCCATGAGTGATGGTCTCAGCAGAAAGGACAGTACTTAAAATAGTGTGATGACAATGGCAGGCATAAGAAGGAAATGGCTCTTAGGAAGGAGAATAAGATGTAACTAAGATGATGGCAGAATACATAAATCTCTTCCTCATCTTCAGGGAACTGCATAAAAGCAGCGTGTTCTAGAGGGTCTTTGTGAACATAAAAAGGTAGAGTTAAAATTCATGGCATCCAGCAAGCAATGTAGGATGTACCTTCCTTCCAGGAAAGGAAGAAAGAAGTGGAGAAGATAGTGATGAAGAGACAGGAGGGATGATTCTTTGTTTAATCACGTGTACTCCAGTATTAATTGTGACTGTTGTATATTTACAAGCTTTGCTGGGTACAGGCAGAGGGGTGGATTAAAAAGAAATGCGGGTCCATGTTCTGTGTGATGGAATTATCCTGTAAAGGAACAATCACTGCAGGAGTAACTCACATGGGAGCTGGAGCTTTCCATCTCATGGACTTCACAGCTGCTGTGCCAGGTCAGACATTTCAATGGGACGGGAGAAGCAGAAGCACGGAACTTTGATACAAAATATACATATTCCGTGTGAGACAAGTGCACAGCCTGTTGATTTCAATGTTTCATCTCTTTTCCCACTCTAGGAGCAGAAGGCCAGTTCCATCATGCTCTCTAGATTAGCTAATTCTTCCCATCCGCTTCTTAAAAGCTTTCCTGAGAGCTTTCCCACCAGAAGATCCAAGAGCCCCATATCTCCATGGCTCTCTCCTGGGAGCTCCATCAGTGATTACCCAAGGGCAGTGCCTTCCTTCTGTGGGATAGGTGTGGTGACTTCCCAGGCTTTTCCCTCTGGGCTGGTGTGTTCTCACACCCTCTTCCTTAACAGAGCAGGGTGGTATTTAGCTTTTTGTCTCTGTTACATCCTCTATATGCACGCAAGTTGTGAAAACATTTTCAGAGAGATGGTGCAGGTGCAGAGAATATTATGGAGCTTGTTGTTTGGGTTTTTTCCTGATCCATTTCTCCTTTATTACATTATTTCTTGTCAAAGCTTTTCTCTAGGGGGAAGTACTCTTTAAAAATATCAGTGTCTTTGGAGGTGTTAGTGAGCAGCATCTGGATATATTTGTTTGGTAATCTGCTGAGTGCTTTGTGAAGCAAAAACTGAGTCACATGTGAATTATAATGACCAACTTCGTCAGACTGAAGAAATATGTATCCTTGGGCAAATCAAACAGTGCTGTCCCTGAATTTGTTACTATGAAATCCTAACGTAAAAAAAGGGCCTGGTGAGTAATGAACTCTATAAAACACAGAAAGGGTATTGCAGACAGACTTTGACTAACACTGGAGTAGTACAGCTATCAGTATTGAACAAATCAGGAAAAAACCTGGTACAGCTCACTTCCGTTTGAACCGGGAGATTTCAGACTCCGTGCTAGGAGCTGTTTTAACAAATGCAGCCATACCCTTGTTGTCCTAGTGAAAACGTTGCCCCATAGCCCCGGGCTAAGGACAGCTTTTGGTAACAACCGAATGAGACTGGGCTGATGTGAATTGCTCATAGGAGCAATGCAGCAAATCAAGCCTAAACATCTCTTGTGGTTTCCTCGTGTTTCATCTCTTAATGCTTCTACAGTTTTCAGATGTAATGTTTTATTTTTCCTAATGGATATTAAAAATAATATTAAACAAAGTAGTAATAAAAAGGCACTAACTGACCAAAGCAAACTAATATGTGAAATCCATCTTTTACTTCATTTTCTACTGCCTTGCTGGAAACTGAGTTACTTTTTAAAAGGTCTGTTCAGAGCAGCTAAAGCTCTTGAAAAGTCCAAGTGTCTGGATGGTATGAGAGCAAAGTATTTACTGAAAATTATGTCGATGAAGGCTTTTCTGTGGGACTAATAGGAGTCTTGATGAACAAATGAGTGATGATCCTTTCTCTGCTTCAGATATTCATTCTGCTGGTACTGTATAGCTCTGTTTTAGAGGCTGAAATTTATTGGTTACATACAGGACCCCTTGCTGACCCTTTGAAGCAGGACCGCAGTGGTTTGCACATTTGCAGTTTCTACCAAATTGTGGCACTTTGTGCATTTCTTGCTGCTGCCTTTCATGCCATGAGGTGGAGACTCAAAGGAAGAACATTCTGAAATACTCTCTTACAGGCTGGACACTCAGGAATAGCACAAAAATAATACCTGCCTACCAAAAGTGCTTTGCATCTTACAAAGTTTTATTCAGCTGCTTTAATATTTTGTTGTCTGAGTAAACACTAACAAGACCAGTAACTTGTAACAGAAATACAAGTTTGATCTGTTCGATAGAGTTGGCATCTTCAGACTCCAATCAATTCCAAAATAATTGCATTCTGTTTTGAATCCAGACAAAAAGTTTGGTGTCTTAGAAGGAATCCGAGTCCTGCCCGCTTCTTAGCTGTTGATTTTCACCACTGAATATCTTAGCCTGAGAACTGAAAGCTACAGGTAACAAGTAAATACAGAAACACGTAATTAACTTGTTTACATTCTGTAATATGATCTCATTGGCTGTTCCTTATCTATTTGTTAGTCATGCTGAGAACTAAACCAACTAGGAAAGAAAAATCACATCCTCACTGGAAGGTGTTTGCTGCTCTTCATGACAGCAGAGTCTGGTTTTGACTTTCACTCGTCTGTCCAGGATTCTATCAGACATTTAGCTCGATGCAAGCAATGAAATCAATCACTCAGCCTCTCCACAACAGAAAGCATTTTTCCCCGTTTACAGTAAGGTTGGCTCTGATTAGAAGTGTATCCCCAGCCTGTACACTTCATTTTTTTTCCCAGTTGGAGGCTGGGGGCTGTGATGCCATGTAGGCAGCTGTGACTCGGCTCTGGGCTGTCTAGACGGGTTGACTCGGACCGTGTTGGGAATTAGGGCCAGACAGCAGCGGCGCCGCTTCCTGCTGCAGCGCTGAGTCAGCTCCCGGCAGCGGAGCGGGGTGCCCGGTGCTGAGTCAGGACAACGACGGGCGGGGAGCAGACACACCGCCACCAAACTGCTGCCACAGAGCAATCCTGAAGGGAGGAAAGGGTCCGAGAAAAGATTTCCCGTGGGGTGAGTAACCCCTGACTCTGTGTAAACCATCTGAGTTACTCCCCTGGCCTGGCTTTGCAATTTCTGACAACAAGCAGAAGTGCCAAAAGGAAGCCAAAAGTGATCATTCGGTAAAACAATTCTAGTATCTTAAAGATAACTTATCCTTCACTGCTTGTGTGACGTTGTGAGGTTACACAATCAAGTAGAGAAAATAAATCCTCCTTTTCCCTAAGTTACTGACTTACTGATCAAAGTATTCATAAACCACTCTTTTATTTTATTGCCCTATTTACTAGAGTTTAGGAACTTATCAACTCATCTGTAGTTTTGCTTTGATCAGGTCTGTAGTACAAAAGCTCTGAGATAAGTTAGTAAATAACAATAAAAGTAAGGGGTTTGTGTATGTTTTGTTGGGTGTTATATTTAACCTGTTGAGGCAGCAAAGTTAGAAAAATTAGCAACAAGTATCAAGTCTATGTATAGGAACTCCCCTTCTTCGAAGAATTTTTGAGGTGGCTTCCTGAAGAAATGATAATTAATTAATAGCAAGAACAAGTGAATGGAATCCAGGAGTAGCTGGTGCTTTTTGGGTTTTCCTCTGCTTATTGTGGAAATGTTTTTCTTTTGGGATTCCCATTAGACTAAATTGGTCCCCTGGTAAATATGTATGGGGTATTTTTAACTTGTATTTAGGGCCTGAAACATCATTATGTGTTCTGTTGCTTTTTGTCATGCTCACATGAGGAAAGCAAAAAGTTTAGACTTTTGGTGGCAATAAACTCCAGTCCTATTATGTTGTACTAATTAATACTCTGAATTAATATGAATTATTTGCTCTTTGTGGGTGTTCAGCATGTTTTCTTTCACCTGAGACGCTGCTATAATCAGCAGATGCTGAACTCTTGTGTCAGCTGAGACGGGCAAGGCTAGGGAGGGTTTGACAGCAGCCTACAGCTCACTGAGCAGGATGATAGTGCTAACATGTTATTAGTGAGAGATGATACAAGAGCTACAAACTGCAACTGAAGATGTTGGAGCTGCACTGGATGCCTCTTCCCCAGTGGGTGATGCAGGAGTGCAACAGTAACAGAGACCTCCATCCAGGAGGGTTTGCAGATCCACTCTTCCCAGTCATGCACCTACTGCTGGGCAGATGCTGAGACCCTGGGATTTAATATGACTTCATTTGATATGTTTTAAAATCAGGGTTGGTTTGGGTTTTTTTTTCCATTCCATGGGTGGGTCCCCACTGGCAATCCCTTCACTCTTTGCTTTACAGCTTTCCTGAAAGATTTGTTCACCAAGGCTTCACCAAACCTTGGTAAGGCTTGGCACAGATGTGTCCCTGTGTTTCAAATTTCTAGCACTCCTTCATAGGATGGTACAGTGGTTTGGGTTGGAAGGGACCTTAAAGACCATCTCATCCCACCCCATACTATGGCCAGGGCACCTTCTACTGGACCAGGTTGCTGCAAGCCCCGTCCAACTTGGCCTTGAACACTTCCAGGGATGGGGCAGCCACAGCTTCTCTGCGCAACCTGTGCCAAGGCTTCTCTACCGTCACAAGAAACAATTTCCTTGACCTTCCTCCAGCCTTGGGCTCGGGCAGAGATAAAAGCGGCAGGGCAGCTCCGGGGCCGGAGTTCCGCAGGCGCAGCCCCGGGCGGTGCCGGGCGCTCCCTGCCCGCT
The DNA here is from genome assembly GCA_013397075.1 of Rhabdornis inornatus. NCBI lineage: Eukaryota > Metazoa > Chordata > Aves > Passeriformes > Rhabdornithidae > Rhabdornis > Rhabdornis inornatus. Next base: position 206,633 of record VWZS01008220.1, on the reverse strand, counting down.
CCCGGCGGAAGAGAGCGGCGGCCCGGGCTCGGAGCGGCCAGGGCCCGCCCCCGGCACCACATGATGCCGCCTCTCCTTCCTGCCGCCCCCGTCCCAGGCAGAAAGGGGAAGTGACTGCGCTGCGCCCCCCGCCCCGCCGCGGGAAACGCGCGGCCCCTCCGCCCCCTCGGCGCGGGGCCGGCGCGTCCCGTCCCGTCCCGTCCCGTCCCGGCAGAGCCGCGCCCGCGGAGCAGCGGGGCCGGGCCATGGCGAGCCTGCCGGTGATGCTGGTCCTGCTGGGAGCCGCGCTGGCCCCGGGCAGCGCCTTCAACCTGGACGTGGAGCGCCCGGCCGTCTACTCGGGCCCGGCGGGCAGCTACATCGGCTTCGCCGTGGACTTCTTCGCCCCCGACCCGCTCTCGTAAGTGCGCGTCCCGCCCCGCCCCGCGCTGCCCCGCCGAGCCGCTGCCCGGGGCTATGGAGGAGAGCCGTGCGGAGGATGGCGAGCAGCCCCGGCCCCTCAGCAGCCGAGCCGCTGCCCGGGGCTATGGAGGAGAGCCGTGCGGAGGATGGCGAGCAGCCCCGGCCCCTCAGCAGCCGAGCCGCTGCCCGGGGCTATGGAGGAGAGCCGTGCGGAGGATGGCGAGCAGCCCCGGCCCCTCAGCAGCCGAGCCGCTGCCGCCGGTCCCAGGCGGGCCGGGGCGGCTCTCGGCGGGGTCGCGGCTTTGCTCAGGCCCCGGAGCGGGGATGGAGCCGCTGCCTGCCCCCGGCGGTCCCCAGCAGGGACCGCTCCGCATCCCTGCCCCGCCGGGGCGGCTCTGGCGGCCGAGATGCCCTGGCCGGGGAGCCAAACCCGGTCCCCAGCGGCCGGCGGGACATGGACCTTGTGCTGCGGGATTCTCTGCATAGCCTGGTCTCATGCAAATAATGGTGGTGACAAATACAGTGTAGAAAGATGTAGTTATGGTATTTTGGTTCCTGGAGCTGTGTCCCGTGGCATTTCAGAAGGTCTGCTGTTCTCTGAGTGTGCTTTGCGGGAGTGCTGTGTTTGAATTGTGATGAGTCCGTGCGAGTCACCAAGCTGCTGAGGAGTCTAGAGAAGGAAAAGTTCCGTGTAAGCACCCTCCACGTCTGCTTCCTGAATACGTTCCCGTTTCATGTTAAAGATTAGGCAGTGTGTAGTCGCTGTTGTGTTTCAGACCTTTGAATCCTCGTGTCGCTAACTGCACGGCCTCGGTGCTCCCAGCATGAATCAGGCTCTAGTTCTGAAATGCGAGCTACAGTAACATCCAGCTTTTGTCACTTTCCCCCACTCCTCTCCCATCTTTAGAAAGGGCTGTAAGACTGGAAAAGCTGCTGGCTTTCATCCTGCTGAGGGGATATTCTCTCTCCTCCCTTTATCTTGTAAAACTTTATAAGCAAATTGTACAGCTATTGAGCAAACCTTTCTGCAGTACATCATCTAGCCTTGTTTGCATTTTTTTATTGCCTACATATATTAGAAGCCATCCTGTCTTAACTTGCGCATGTTGCACCATCTTTCTCTGCTATCTTAATCCTGTAAGTCTTGGTACTAAAAGAAAAAAGCTTATATTTTTGTCCTGCCCATTATTTTTAAGTCAGCATGTGTGTCTGCAGCGTTATCAAGAGACTGGTAAATGCATGCAATAAACTTTCTTCCTTGCTTTCTGATAAGGAATTATGCTCTCCATGAAATCATTATTTGGAACCTTTCCATTATTTTTATAAGAACTATTGACCTCAAAGTGCACTGCTGTAAAAGAAAACAGTGTGGTTGTCAGGCAGCATGAAAAACTTCTGTATATTTATGAGGGAATTCTTGCCTCAGTTTTTATTCATCACTAAAAGTTCGTTTGTACCTCCTAAGCTAAACACTTTATTTTACATTAAAGTTCTTAATTAAACCAAGTAGCTAGGCAACTTTTACAGGAACAGGCTCTAGTGGTGTTGAATTTTCAGTTTATGCCTAAGGACACTGATATTTTGTCTCCTGAAATAGCCAGAAATACTGGTATGCAGTGTCCAGGCATATGGGGTGTCACGTGGTATCTACACCTTTCTTTTTGCTTTGGTGAGCTTTTATTTATCACCTATTTTATACACGAGCACCAGATTAAGATTAAGTCAGTTTCGTTGGTCTAAAGCTATTTGGATTGTCTAGCCTGACAACAGAGGCATGGTATTAGTTCCTGAATGCTCAAGCTGCTGTTCCACAGTCTATTTTGACCTGCTGGATGCCAAGCTAAAGCTGTTTAGAAGTCCAGAATGCAAGTCCTATTGCAGGAGTGGAGGTGGTGGTGGTGTGCCAGGGGGCTGCGTGGTGCCTGACAGGGGGCACAGCTCTCGTAGGAGCACAGCTCCATAACAACTGGAACAGGTTTCTCTGTTTCTCCTCTGAAAACTTCTGTTTCAGAGAAGTTGCACTTGATAGGCCAGGATTCACCTCCATGGAATTCCCAGTTTCTTTGTTGGCCATGGAAAGCCCTGGAAAGGGGCTGTTCCTGTAGGCACACCAGAGGTGCCAGAACATTCCCAGTCTTGCCCCTGCATTGGGATGGGGTGGATAGTTCAGGAGCATGATTCAGGAAATTGGCAGTATCAAAGCATAGCTGGTGTATTCCCATGGAAATACAATTGTCCCTCCATTCCCTCTTTCCCAAAGTATGTGGATTAGGGACTTCTTAGCATTTGGGTAATTTGCATATTATTAAGTGAACTGTGACAAAATCTGCTTGCTTGGTCTCTGATGATAAAAATCCACTTTTTTTATTTGGGGAAAAGACCACAAAATGATTATTTTATTTGTAATCTTTTTAATGAACATCATCAGAAATATTAGCTTAAGAAAAATTTAAAATATATAGTTAGAATGGGAATGATTAAGTCTTTTAAACAAGCGTTTCATTTGGGGGACTTCTCAAAAGTCAGTGGTACAAGAGTAAAATGGGATGTAAGCTACCACTTCTTTAATAGATTGTAATTACAATAATTGCTATGTTTCTTTATTTGGCATTATAATGTTTATTTTTAAGCATTTCTGTTCTGCCCAGAGAGTTGATTTTAAGTTGATTAAAATTACCTAACTTAACTGTTTTTCTGAATCTGAAATTCCTGTTCTAGAAATCTAGACAGTCTATGAATGGCAACTAAGGAAAACAAATGGATTGCAAGCTAGCCTGGATTTCCTATCAGGGTCCATGCCAGGACATTTTTAAGGTTCTGAAAATTCACACAGGTTGAAAACTGGTAGGTTTCATGCAAACTGAGCTTTGATGAGGTGCTACGTGTTTATACCTATACTTATCTCTTTGCTAAAACAGAGCCTGGAGATCACTCTGAAAACCAGAGCAAGTTTGATAAGCCTGGATTTGCCTGCCTGTAGTCGTTCTCTCCAACCAGTCCTGCAGCTTGTTCAGCAAACCCAGTTCCCAAACTAGAGAACTGTGATGCCTGACAAGACTTGCTCTTGCAAGCTGCATTCCCTCCTAAGCAGTCTAAAGGGAAGCGAAGGACCAGACTGATTCTGATGAAAGGAAGCACTTGATTTTTGTCTTCTAAGCATGACACCATGCTTCAAATTGACTTTCTCAGTCAAGTGCTGATGAGTCAAGTGGGTCTCAGAGGTGCTGGGGCTCCTGGAAGGTGCTGGAAGATGCCAAGAGCCTTGTTCAGTCTGTTTCTTACTTGGACACTTCTGAATTTTGCCACCTGTGCAGGCACAGTCTCGTGGCAGCTCCTGCTCGGAGTGCTCTGAACGAGTGTCTGTAGTAGCAGAGGTGCAGAAAAGCACAGCAGGTCCTAAGAAGCAAATGATGACTGTGCAATGAACGTGGGTAAGGATTCATTAACATGCAGATCTGTGGCTGAGCGTGGCTGGCACTCTGAGACTGTTTTTACGAGAGCCCTTGCTCGGGCAGGGCTGACTCATCACGTTCAGTACATGCTGAGCTCCGAGTGCGCTACTGCTTTGTTTATACATTGTTTCCATTTTTGACTGACTTCCTTGAATTACCCTTACTCACAAAATTAACCAGAAATTATGCCAGCTGATGGCTTTCGTAAGGTACAGAAGTACACAGTTTCCTGTTCTGCTCTACACTTACGTATTTTTGAAGGGAAAAAAGAAGAATATAAGATGTGTTTCTCCCATTTAAAATATAATCCTAAGCAGGCCTGGATACTTTAAATTGATCATATCTTTTTTTCTCTCTGCTTTTGGTAAATGGGGTTTTTTTACATGCTTTTCCATGCAGAAAAGAGAACCTGAATATGAATTTCTCTGTAAGTGAGAGTAGTTCAAGTTGGATTTAGATTAGAGTAGGCAAGACTTTTGTTTTATTAATTCTTCAGATGTCATAAAATTATAACAGCTGTGCCTTAGGTGTTGCAACCTTTGTTTTGCTTCTTCTTTTTCCTTCAGGACATATCTTCTGGTGGGAGCTCCAAAAGCAAACACTACCCAGCACAACATCGTAGAAGGAGGGCAGGTGCTCAAGTGTAACTGGGACTCAAACAGGAACTGCCAGCCCATAATATTTGATGCCACAGGTAACATGTGGGTCACTGTGGGGGAGATGGAATGTCTCTGCTCCAATGCTGCTGTGGAGAAGCAGGAAGGATTCAGGTCCCTTTGGATTTTTTCATGGTCACTGTGAATGTGGCTGTTTTTTGACTGGCAACAAATCAAGGCTTGCTTGTGCTTTCCTTTTCCTCTCCTCTCTTTTAGAATTCTGTTGTCCCTGGTATGTGCTGAAAGCCTGAGTGAGCAAGCATTATTCTTCTTGTGTTTTAACCTATTTATATTTCTCCTCTGTACTTTCCAGCAATCCTAAAACATTTGGCAACCTAATTCCCAATGAACCCCGAGGGGTTTCCTTCCTATCAAGAATGTGTCATATGAGGAAAGATACTTTTCAATATCAGCAAAGGTGGTATAGGCAGAAATGCCCAGGAGTTTCATGCAACCAGGAATCTGAGCTAAAAACTGTGGAAAAATGTCTTTTTTAAATTTTTCCCCTCAGATATAGCTCCACAGTGTTTGTGACTTCTACGATAGCACAACTCAGGTATGCTCAGGGATTCCTTACCCGTTTCTGAAGCACAGAAGAGCCCAGCAGCAGCAGCGTGGACATGAAATGTTTCAGTCATTCTTCATGCTCTGGTGCACACAGTGATTTCCACAGGTTGTGGCAGGTCATGAGAATGCACTGCATGTGCTTTTCTGCTCCAGCCACTCGCTGCTGAATCTTGTTTTCCACAGCATGTTTCAGGGCAGCGGAAAAGCCTCCCTGTGTCATGGGAGGGGATTAGCAAGACCCCTGTGGGATGGCAGAGGAAACACCTGTGCCTTGAAGGTCTGGTTGGTTGTAATTCATTCTTGCCTCTGCCAGTATTTTGACTCAGCAGCCTTAAAGTTGCTGGATTGATGCAGCCTTTTAAAATCATGTGCAGTAGAATGGAGAAGCCCTTCTTCCAATTCCACTGTCAAGTTATGCCACAAAATGTTGTTGGCATTCAGATTTCTGAGATCTTCATATCTTTTTGGGAAAACCACTATGTCACCAGTTCTATTGGAAAAAAAAAAAAAAGTATGTGATGGCACCCACAAACCCCCAGTCATTATCACTCCTTTATCATTTATCATTCCATAGGAGCATATCTGCCAGATTAGTAAAAATCTCTTAATAAGCTGCAAAGTCTGACATTTGTGTCTGCATTGGTGTCAAGACAGCAAAACCAGGTTATAACTATCTTCTTTTTGTTGTCTGGGCTAAGTGTTTACTAGAATACAAGTGTACTTTTTGTTAGTTTGGATAATTTTAAGAAATAATCTTGATGTCCCTAGTTAATAATCATCATTAATATCATAGCCAAAAAATTTGTGGTGGGGAAAAATAAGCCACACATGTAGGTTCTAGACACATCTTCTAATGGAATTAGAGTGGATTTATGAGTTTATACCGTGAACATTTGTACTAGGTTTTTCTGTGTGCCAGATAGAGTTGATAGAGGCCACACTGCTTTGCTCTCTGTCCATGCTTAAGGTATGTGCCCCTGGGCAAACAGACAGTGTTTTGCTCATCATTTGCCTTTAAGGAACAGGCATGTTAATCACTTGAAATTTAACAGTGAAAACAGCAGGTCATAACAGCTTAAGAGGATTTCTTTCAGGAATGCTTTAACTCACTCCAGCTTTGAGGCAATGAATGGGGGAATAATACATTTGTCAATTATTCTCCTGGTGAAAAGGGACATTGTATTTCAGTTAAAATAATAAATGCCTGAGACAAAAAAGAAAGTGTCTTTTTCTTTGTGCATAACACAATGCTAGATTCGCTGTGTTCTGGTGGCAAAGTCACTGGCAGCACTGTAAGCGCCTGCCTGCCCCTGCCTCGTTAGGGAACAGGGCTTAGGGAGCACTCCTGACCCACTTTGAGGAAACAGGAAGTGGGACATCTGACCACTAACTTGTGGTGCTGATGCAAAGGGGCTTTTTATAGATAACTAAATGTATCCTCTGCAGGAATCCAGGCTCATCCACCACTGCTTATCATTTGTGCAATACCGTTTGTAGCTCCCGAGGTACTGCTTAGCCCTGTGATACAAAGCAGATTTTTTATTCCCTCTCAGATTTACTGGAAAAAACAGGTTCTGCATCATTACTTAGATGTGTTTCTTCAGAGTTATTTTCTAATTGCTTACAGGCATTGAGAAATCTGACCTGTGAAAATAATGAGATGCTTGTACTTGTGGCTTTCCTCTGCCTGTCGACGCCAAACTCCGTATGTGGAGTTGGATGCCCCATAATTAACAGGAGTCATGACCCCATTCCTGTTCCTGCTCCCTTCTGCCAGGTAGCACAGCTGGAAATGCCAGAGCAGGCCAAGCAGGGAGTGAGGGCAGGGCAGAGGCCGTGTTCCTGTGCTGGGAATGTGGCAGGGGAATGGAAGAAAGAGCAAGCCTTGTTCTGATTGTGTAGGGTTGTGTTTGTCACTTTGTCTTGTATCACAGATAAATATGAGACTAGGGTTTTACAGAGGTCTGGCAAGCAACGTTTTTTCCTCTATATGTTGTTCTATCACTATTAGGACTATTTCTTCTTAAACATTCCTTGTTTTTTATTTAAGTTTTTCTGCAGCTTTGTGGATCCATTTCTCTTCCCCATCTGTGCAAAGGCCATGCTGAGCTCACTGGCTGGACAGGGCTGGGTTTTACGTTCTAGCTCTTGCTTTTGGCTTTAACATTGTATTTACATAGCAGCTTGGTCATTTATGTACTCAAATGCCATGGCTCTTCCATAGCCCAGGAGGGAAAGTACAAGCTGCTTGAGGATAATCTTTGGAAGAGTTGTTCCAGCCCTGATGTTGCAGCAGCATTGCTTGCTTACTTGCACTTACCCTCACCCCAGCTGCCCTGGAGGAAAGTGATAAGTCATTAAGCTGATAGTTCCTGTACTACAGAATTTACTACTTTGTTTTTTCCTTCCTGTCAGGAAGGGAGTTGGGCAGTAAGAGTCCATTGCAATGGAGTGCAATATCATTTATGTAGCTCTCATGCAGAAATTACAGGTATTTTCCTCTTTCTCACGCCTTTCCCATCAGCCTGTAACATAAAAACCAAAATCAAACAAAAGCAGTTATTACAATTTTTAAACCTCTGGTTAGAAAAGCAATATTCTTTCACAACATATTTTCTGATTTAAAACAGCAATATATTTCATGGAATCACAGAATTGTTTGGGTTGAAAGGGGCCTTAAAGATGATCTAGCTCCCACCCCATGCCATGGGCAGGGAGAATTTGTGAAAGGGAATCTCCCCTTGTCCTGGATCTCTCAGCACAGTGGTTATACTCACTGAAAATACACTGGAGAATATTCTGTCCGTGTGTGTCTGTGTTTCTGTGCACATTATACTAATTGCTTTTGACATTCTGGTATATATGGTGGCTTTGGAAGGCAAAATGTTTGTATGGCACATTAACACTTCCCAAATGTAAAGATGCTTCACTGTGGGGCTTCTCAGCCTTTCAGCAGTGACATCAGTTGGCTTTGATTTAACGCAGTCATGACTGTGTGACAGTGGCATAGCAGGCATGTGTGGTAGAATCTGCCCTGGAGTTCAGGGGTGCACATGGCTGTGCTGCATGTGCTTGTGTCATGGGGCTAGAAATTGAATACTTTTTTTAAAAACAGGCTTTCTAATGTCATCAGGCAAGTGTTTCAGGCTGGCTTCTGCTCTTAGGAGCACATAAAGGTAGTAGGCTAAAAGGACCCAAGCACCAGAGCAAGCTTCCTCATCTGCACACCTCCACTGGTCCTATTGCAAAACTGAAATATGAAGCAGTGCTGCTCTTACTTTAACAGGTTATCCTGCTAGTCTAGATAGAAACAGGTCTGATTTAAACACTTTTTTAACCCTAATCCTGTTTACCTTGTTAATTCAGCAGTGAACATGCCTCTGTCACAAAACTAAAATTTCTGGTATTGGTTTTCTTCTATATCTTGACTTCTTTCTACAAGTGACAAAGCATTACCACAATTTCAGTCATTATGCAAAATACTTGGAATTTTTCCCTTCTGTCCCAGTTGACTTTCAGAATGTGTAGGAGGCCCTTTTTTTTTTAGGGCAAGCACTAAAGGGAAATTTATATTCTTAAGACAGCATATTCTTCAAAATTGTCATAAGCACAAGCAGTGATAACAAATTCTTTCCTCTGCAAGATGTCTTACATTGCACATTCAAATTAACAAAAATCACAGGTTGTAGCTCAAGGTAAATATTTATCTTTGTTCATTCTTATCTGTTCTCCACATTGGATAATTTTGTGACCAAAAATTTAGTTTATTTTTTGTTTAAATCCATAGAAATAGGGGGATGCTCTGAATTTTGTGAAGAAGAAAGTATCCAGGAAAGCAAGTAGTGGAAAAACTGCTTTTACACCGGGCTGAGCCCTTTCTACCAGACTGACCAGAGATGTGTTCCTCTCTTAAAAAGCTTAACACTTAACTTTTTCTGCCAGCTGCTCAGCAGCATTTTCCAGGAATAACATATTTCTTGTGGGTAAACTGTGAAGGGAATGCATTTAGTACAGTAGCCCATTTTCTGTTTCTGATCAGTTCTGAGGCCAAGGTCCAAACACATTTGTTTTAAAGATGTATCAGTCTCCCTCTCCTTTTTTCAAACCACAGCCTTCACAGACTAGCACAGCAAATTTTTTGTAGATAGTACCAGATATTGCCAACAGTGTTTCCGTAATCTTCCTCAGGAAAAAAGATTCTTGGAAAGTTAAAGGGTTTTCCATAAGTTAAATCTATTTAGTGTAGTTGTCAATTTTCTGTGCATGAAGTTAAACATATATTTTCTTTGCAACAGGAGGATCAAAAGTTCACTGAGCCAGACAGCAAAACCAGTGAGCAGAGGGGTGGCCAAATGTGCTTTTTTCACATCAACACATCATCTTTACGTTTTTACTTATGTGTTTTACAGTTAGGCATGCATGGAATGGCAGGGTTGATACACTTTGCTAATTGTCTGATGTCTAGACAAGTACCTCCATTATTTGCCTCCATTATTTGGAATTTTAGAGGATCATTCTGAGTTTTCATTTCAACAAACAAAAAATTTTTCAGAGACCCATGTAACCAGTTGGAGTTAATGAGGCTATACACGTGGCAAATTAATATAAATCAGAAGTTTCCTATGTGCTTGTTTTCCAAAAAGAAATAATCTTCATAATAATTTATATTATTTTATTTTTCTTATTGGGCTCATCATCATCTGTCAAGGAGAGTGGAAAGTGAGTTGGTAGAAATAGCATTTCTTCATATGTCTATGGCTTTTCATAAAAGTTTAACCGAATTATTTTATTACCTGCTGCTTTTTTTAAAGAAAACTTTAATTGAGAAAAGTGTCTGCTGCAGTACAAGATGCTTGAAATTGTAGCTCTTTATGTCAGCACCAGAAAGTGCAGTCCTGAGACTGCCTCAAGAGCTGCTGCATTTAGAATCATCTGATGAAATGCAGACAGCTCTATGAACTGTTACAAAGGAAAATATGCTCACAAAACCAATTTGAACTTCTATGCTAATGAATTGCAGATTTCTTGAGCAGAATTCATGTTAAGCCCAGGAAGATTTGCTTGTTCAGACAATGGATTGTTTTGCTTTTCTGAGACCTGTGGTAAACCAGGGATGCATGGCTGAGTGGTCATTCCTCCTCTTGGGGAAAGCTTTCCCTACTGCTTTCATTCTCTGTAGCAGATCTCAAAATTCAAGACTGGGGAGACTTACAGAAGCTGTTCAACAGTAGAAACTAGGAGCATCTCAAATGTTTTCAGCTCAGTGTGGTGTGTTTTTACTCCTTTGGGAAAAGAATTCATTGTGGCCTCTGCCTGGAGAAAGTTTTATCTTCAACAGTTGTACTGTCCCTCCTCTCCCCCCTTCCCATGTTTTGATGCAACAAAGTAATTTTACAGAAACTGTTTGTTCTTCAATGCTTTTTGATACAATTCTTTGGAGACTGGGTATTTTGTTTTGTGCTAAAAGAGGGGAAGGAGATTTTTGCAGAGGAAATACCCTTGTAAAGAACTCTCCTGATTCCTCCTTAGGTTTGCAGATTTTTTTTTTTTCTGTCCCCCAAGTGGGTGGTTCTAGACAATAGGAGGCTTTGTGTGGAAGCCTAAACCACCAGTTTGGCATGGCTGGATCTATCTGTGACCTATTTAGCTTGAAGTGGGTATTTTAACAGCCTCGGGCAGCTTTGACCTGTAGCATTGCACCGGGTAAGATCTGCTGATCTTGAAGCAGACCTTGAAGATCTGCTGATGCTGAAGTTATGGCTGGAGTGAGTGCCACAAGCTTATATTTTCCTTCTGGAGATTTTGATCATTTGTGCAAAACAGTCAGTTGTTCAAAACTCCATCATTTCCACTTACAAAATAAGGAAGTGTGAGATAGGTCGGTATTCTTTGAAAATAGCTTGCTTTAACAAAGTACCGCTTTATTTTTGGCTGATTGCTTTATTGGTATCACCATGGAATCCACAGGGGAATTTCAATCTCAAAGGCCATTGATTTAGTCAACACTGAAGCAATAAATCTTGTGAAGACCATTCATTGATTGGGAGTGAAATGGATTGATTTTTTATCTGGCTGAATCTCTCATTAGCTCAGTGCCTCTGAAGTTTGGTTGTTATCCTTATCCTGATGCTGGATAACTGAAGCGTGCCTCGGGATCTGAATGCAGAAGAGAGCAGCAGAATGTATCGAACCTCCTCTGCTTGTTGTTGGAGCTGACAGCAGAGAGCTGCTCGTGCTTTTGTTCTTAGGCAGAGTCCTGCATGAACACTGCTGGCTCTGTGTGTGTGTGGCTGGATCGCAGGGGGATGACGAGTTGAAAAAAAAAAAAAAAAAAAAAAAAAGGCAGCTTACTTATATTAGGCAAGGGAACAGATGTTTTTGTTCCAGCACCGCCCGGGGAAAAACGCGGGATTCATACCTCAGAAGAGGGAAGGGAGAAATGGGAAGGTCTGTATTCCCATCTCCCTGAGTCATTGCAAAACACTGTGGCTAAACCAAGGTTGCTAAAGCATCAGCTGCCTCCCAGCATGGGAAGTTTCAGATGAAGATAAGCTTGTGTTCACTTGCTCCTGATGCTGAGGTTTAAATCATTCACGTTTTGGTTGTAATGATAGATGAAAGATGCTTTACACTGCATAGAGTTCTCCTATTATGAAAAGAGGGCTCTTGCATATTTTATAGCTTTGTCTTTCTTTTGGCTAGCTGCATAGTTTCCTTTTAGCTAGCAGGGCAACTTCATTTACGTTGAATTGGCATAGTTACAAAGAGGTTTATTTTAACGAGGAATTGTGTAACTACGTTTTACAACTTCTTCAGTGTTTTCAGTATGGTGACACTGAACCAGGTTTCATCGGTTCAATGCCTCTTGACTCACGATCATCTCTGTTAAGTCTGGCTGAAGATGGGGTAAATGTTTTAGTTCAGTTTGCTCATTACCATAAAAACAGGCGGGCTGCAAGTTACAACTGGATCCGCTTACTCAACAGCAGGACTTTCCTAGTAACTCCTTTGTTCCTTTAACTGATAACATTTACCTTGGGAAAAGAAGGTGCCAGCTATCCAAAGGTGATAGTTAAAAGAAATCCATCACTGAAAAAAACTTGGGATCTTTTTATTATGTTTGGAAGATGGATTTCTTTTCTTTTTTTTGCAATTTCTACCCAGCATCTCTCCACATTAATTTTCATTTATAAATTCAAATTCTGTGGAATGTAGTAAAGAGACAGTGTTCCCTAAGTGCACCAGCAATGCACTAATTTTTTTTTCTTTTTTTTTTTTTTTAATTTTAATTGTGTTCTTGCCCTGACTACCCCATCCCTCCACCTGGAAAGTACCTTGTGAGACACAGCACTGTTAACTTGACATGTCAGCCCTTTTTCCCTGTTGAAAGAGTCATGTAAAATCATATTGTGATGTCTGCTACAATCACAAGGAGCAAAGGAAAGAGCAGGGCATAAGCTGCCTTTACAGATAGGAAATAATACCCCATGGTCATATGACATAACCCTGGAATTAATGACCCATCAAGTACAAGTCCCTGCAGCAGTTGCATTTTGGTCTGACAAATAGCATTGTATAAAAACTCTGAATGTTTTCTTGAATAAATCTAGTCAGAATACAGTCTGTCCTGCCTAGATATATTTGTTTGAATGCCTTTTTAAAGGCTTTTTGAAGGCAAGGTTGGATGGAGCTCTGAGCTCTGGTCTAGTGAAAGGTGTCTCTGCCCATGGCAGAGACATTGGAATGAGATGACCTTTAAGGTCCCTTCAAACCCAAACCATTCTGTGATTCTACGATTAAAATGTACATCATTGTCTTAAAGAAATGTGCAAGGTATTTTTGGGATCACCTGAAATTTTAGAAATACAATAAAAGGCTATAAGAAATAAAATAAGGAAGAACCCTTATAGTAATAAGGCTGATTATAATACATCAAATCATTGGTCTGGATTTATAAATCCCTGGGTGTTTAAATCTTACCTGTAATACAGTGTGGTTCATTTAAGGTAAGTACTGTTTTTTAAAGGATATAGGGGAAGGCTTGTTCTTTTTGGTTTTTAAATTTTACATATATATATATATAAAACTACCACTAAAAATTATACAAAGATAAAATAATAAGTCAGGCTCTTTGTAATAAAACACAGAAATGCTGAAGTCAGTCCTGTGCCTTTCCATGATATATCTACTTTATGGTATAGCTCAACATTTAACTGTGGTTAAAACTGCTCCAGTGAGGGCTCATATTTAAGTGTTTTAATGTTTGTTTTTCCCAGTCATGGAGAAAAACTCAAATAGTTTCTTGTTTAAAGCGAGGGGATTTTTCTTGAATGGGTGTTTTCCAGATTTCCTCATAAAATTAGTTTCTCTTTGGATCTGAGAGCAAGGCTTGTAATCTATTTGCACAGCTTTTCCTGGGAGGAATTTTGAGTGAGTATAGGTAGAAAAAGGTTATTTTTCTTCTGTCATGGAGAGTTAACCCCAGATTTGGCTTGTATCAATTTTTTACCTGAGGCATCTGTCTGTGTTTCCAATGTACATACTTTTTACTTGATCCAGATCTTCTGTCCTCATGCACTTTCCAGTGATGCATCCATTTTCAAGCTGACCTCAAGGCCCCCTTCTTAAGGCCCCCCCCCCACTTAGCTTTACAGAACCTAAAGAAGCTTTGAATAAAAGAGAAACTCAGTCTAAGCCATCTTAGCCTTGTAGCACATCTTGGTTTGTTATGTGTGTCTGCACTGACACAGGACAACTGGACTGAGATGTTTGCAATACGTTTCTACAACAGCAGTGTGCTATAAATGAATAAAATCCACTTTGCCAAATTGCCTAATGGAACACATTTTTCTGTGGGGTGGTGGGGTTTTGTAAGAATTCTTCATTCGTTGTTCAGGCCTTCAGAAATTACAATGCTGGCTTCTGAAGTCATGACATCTGGCACATAAACTGCATTTGGCACATCATTATCTTTGTGGTCATGTTCATTTGCTTTCCGGTTTGGAGATTTGGGGTTTTTATGTGCCAGCTTCTGGTTGTATCTGAAAGCATGGAGATTTCTAATATTGTCCTCAATTTAGAGCTGAATCAGGGCTTTTTAATACTGTAGAAAATTATTTTTGTCCCCTAAACACTAAGGGAGATGCTGTCCTGGACACTGATTCTTCTTGGCAGCTGAAGACTGCACAGGGTAAAGGCAGAGAGGAGCTGTTTGGGCAGCCTGTGCTGGTTGTTCTGCTGGCTCCCTTCTTCTCCACTGCAGTCAACACAGACCATGGGCAGGTGGCACCACTAACCAGTACTTGGCTTTCTTTTTATTGTATTTTTTATTCTCATAATTCAGCCCAGACTTCAAGGAGCTAATTTCCTTAACAGCTGAGATAAAATCAGATTGTTGATAATGCAGAATGGCTGCTTACTCACTATTGCAACACAACCTTTCCTTCTACTTCCTGCCTGTTGTTTTAAACTTAAATGGGAGGTTTGCATCCTAGACACCTTTACAGTACCTAGAACAACAGGATTCTGCTTTACACTACGGAACAGCTATGGCAGCTTTCATTTTTGCCATACATAGATGATGCTGTATAAGTGACCAACAGAAAAGTATAAAATGCCACTCTGCAACCATTCCCAAGTTTTACATTGTTTAAAGCTGTGTTTGGCCAGTAGAGCTGAGACATTTCTTTGTATTAAAGTGTAGCTGGACAAATAGAGGGCAGAAGCCAAATCTGTCTTTCCAGGCTACGCAACCCTGGGTGTGGTTAAAAGATGAATTAACCACTTTTAAATCCCTGTTGGTGCCAAAAAGGATATAATTCCCAGCTTTGTGCTGCTGTCTTCTCCCCAGCAGCTTAGCACTGCTCCCCTCCCCTTGCAGCCAGCTGGGTTGGAGCCTCATCCTGCTGAATACTTTTTTAGGAGGGTTCATTCTTAGGTAGTTCATGTTGTGGCCATGTCACCAGGAGAGTAGTGCCAAGAGAGACATGGGCAGCAGGAATGAACACGTGGACAGGAGCAAATGAGAACTGCTGCCCCTTTGGGTGGCAGCTTTATCTGAAACTAAACCAGCCATGCCTTTGAGCAAAACTATCTGTGGGTGGATTTTCATAGTGAAGGCAAGGAAGAGAAAAAATGGTGATAAAACAGGGATTTTTGTGTGTGCCAAAGATAGTTCCCTATTTGGAAAACATCTTGATCTGGTTTTGTTTTTCTGTACCATTAAAAGGTGACATGCAGGTCTCCAAGCCGCATTTTAGCCTGGGCAAGGGTGAGGGTATAAAGGTTCAATGTACATAAATCTGTGCGGATGTGCTGATCACCAGTCCAGTAAGAGATGGAGGGGAGGTAACAGAGGGAGGTGGGGCTTTTAGTCAGCTTTGATGACATCAGAAAAAACCACAATAGTTCTCTGTGTTGCAATGTGCTTGGCATTGGTTTCTGTGCAGTTCTAATCTGAGAGCAAAAATAGTTCAGATACTTGCTTGTTTTGGCTGACTCGGCAGATTAAAATCTCTTCTGTCTTTTTCATGGGACTTTCCTAAAGGAAGTAACACAACCTCTCCAGACAAAACATTCTTTATAAGGTGTGAAACAAGCAGGGAAGTTTTGGTTCAAGTGACCGCAGTCTCTGATTTATAGCAAGGTTGGGTTTGGGGATCCCCCCTGGCACTCTGGAAGTGATATGTGACTTTTGTCTCATCATTCCTGTTAGTTTCAGGCTCTATAAACCAGCCATTTAGGGAACTTTTAGAAAAGGTATGTTTTTCAAAGTGTTACATCAATTTTCTCATCATGCTGGCAAAGTTTCTCTCATTTTGCCAATGGAAGTATACAAGAAACACCAAATAATTCTATGACTTAACATTCACACCTGCAGAAATACCTACTTGTTTCTGGCAGCCAGCATCACAGAACAGACACCAGTGCAAATTACTCAGTCTTTTACTTGCTCTCTTTCCCCATATCTTCTAAGCTTTCAAATTGCCTGCTTTGTGCATTGCAGTGACACTCAGAATAGAGATGTTACCACTTGGTAGAATTAGGAGAAGGATCTCATTCTTGATTCTAGCCAAAGCTCACATGATTTAATCGAGGCAATATTTCTTTTAGAGGCATTAGTCCTAGCAGGGCTTTGGCTCTGGTTCTTGAGCAGTGCTGTAATCTGCTTGGCAGTCAAATACCTCAACTGTGAGGTATTTACTGTGTGGCTGTCAAACATGCTATAAACTTTGAGCTCTTACAAATCAGCTTTGTACCAGTGCTCTGTGTGCAAAAATAGCTGGTTTGGGCCCTTGATATAAAAAAATACTAATAAATCCTTTTTAAAGTCTGTTTCCATCAAAGGGTGATATTCTCCAATGTTGCTGCTTCTGGTTTTCTCTGTATGCATCAAAGCCAATGGCTTAGTGGATTTTTTCTTCCATTTTTACTGTACAGGTTCCTGTGAAATTATGCCTCTTTTTTCCTTTCTTTGTAGGTAACAGAGACTTTGCTCCTGGTGATCCGCTGGAATTTAAGTCTCATCAGTGGTTTGGAGCCTCTGTGAGATCCCAAAATGATAAAATTCTGGTAGGTCTTTGATACCCTTCTGATGTATCAGTACTGAGATATTGCCATGGAAGAAAATGCAAAGAGATCCAGATAACTTGGAATTCAAACAAAATCCCACTAATCACCATGAATTGTCTTTTCTTCAGAATTTCTTAGCTATGCTTTGCTTAACTCTGTATAAACAAAGGTTGGAGCATTTTTTCTAGTCTTAAGGAAAATAGTAAAACTAGTTTGATGAAGTTAGAATGTGTTACAAATTCTTGATAAACACTTCACAGCTGTTGCTTTAAGAAAATATTATTCCTAAAATTCTTGATATAAATTAGCTATTTAAAAAATACAAACTGATGGTAATTCTGCCCCACTGCTGATAGTATATATCTCCTCTAAGATGACAAGATACATCTGCCAGGTTTTTTTTTGTTGTTTTTCTCTAGAAAATTGGAATTTCATTGTATTATTTGATACCCACCAGCATTTTGAAGAGGAATTTGTTTCCTCACTGCTGTGTGTTCTTCCCTAGGCCTGTGCTCCACTGTACCACTGGAGAACTGAAACAAAACAAGAGAGAGAGCCTGTAGGAACTTGTTACCTGCTTGCTGGGTCAAAATTTGTGGAATATGCTCCCTGCAGGTCAAGTAAGTATCAGGTTCTTATGGTGCTTTTCTCTTTGGAATTCTTCTTGTGTCACATTTTGTGTACATTTTGGAGCAGGATCTTTTACAGCTATTTCTCCCTTACATGTAGAGGAATTAGATCAAAACTTTAAAACTAGATTCAGACTTCTGAATTCTCCTCCAGTTGAGGTTCATGATGCAGACCTTGTTTTCTCTGCTGTAGGCCAGAGGAAAATCTTAGGTCCAAGTAACATTGAACTTGAGGTCTTCTGTTGTTGAAGGGACCAATTCTGTAGTAATCACTCAAGCAAAATTATATAGCAAGTGATTTTTCAAAGACCAGCTCTAGAATTTTTATGAACCTCAAGTATTTTGTCATTATTCAAGTACATTAAAGTGCAAACTCATTTTAGAGGACAACTCATTTTAGGTTTTGCAGAAATAGGTTCTGATGTCCCTGTGTGCATACATGTGTAGTGATGCATTGTTTCAATTATATTAACTATTGAACATTTGGAGTCTTATTTTCCAAATGTTTTGCATTTATTTCCTCTAGTTGGGCTGATAGATTATTCAGAGGTTTTTAACCTAAAACTTGAAGTTAGGTTTGACTTTTTATTTGCTGAAAATCATTTTTGAGCAGCAGGAATAAAATCCAGCCTGGTCCAGCATAACAAGAATTTAAATAAGTATTAAATGAAATCATGCTGGTTAAGCAGTCATACTTTCAGATAAGGAGCTTCCAGCATTTCTACTCCAAAGCTGTATAATCCTAAAATGGATTCAGCCATAACATTTCTTGCTGGGATTAGTCTCAGTAAGGACGTTTTTTTTTCAGCCAGGTATGGTCTTTTTGTTTTAAGCCAATTCAGCTTTCTTTTCCATACTAAAAGCAAAACATATCCCCTCTTTTCCATGTATCTTATTTCCTGAATAGAAATTGCAAATATATTTTCCCCAAGACTTCTGAAGATTAAATACAAAGGAATATGGGGTTGCTTTTTTCTTTGACTGTGCTAGGCTAGAATATGTGCTAATGTTATATGTCTATTAGGCCAGCCCTGAAGTTGTTACAGCATTTGGTTGGGAGTTGTTATAAAGGGAAAATACTGATTAAGGAGAAAAATATTCCAAGGTTCAAGTTTAGGAGTGCAAGTTTACATAGGAAGATGCATTGAAAAGTATCCACAGAATCAATTGATTAAGTACTGATAACACTTAATTTATTTATTTTTCTCCTCTTTCTTTTCTATCCATTTTTTCTTTGGTAGCAACTATTGATGCAGATGGACAGGGATTTTGTCAAGGTGGATTCAGCATTGACTTTACGAAGGTATGTGATTTTTTGTCATTGTGGGTCAGCAGACAGCTGCAAGTTCACAAACACTCCTGAAACAGAGCACTTAGAAGCACAGCTGTTATGAAACCAAATGTTACTGCTCCTGGCAGGGAGCAAACCCACAACCAAACCAAATTTATAAATAAACCACTCAAAGAGCTCTTATAAACCTGTTTCTCTCTACATCTTCACAGCAGCACACTTTCACCTCTTGTAGGAACCATGTCCTGAACAAATAATCTGGTTTCCCAGCTTCCTGCCATACTCCACTGCTGCAGCTGGTCCTCAAGTCAATTCAGCTGTTAACAGTCAGGATTTTTGAGACACAGCATTGGTGCATAGCTAGTGTTACTTCTTGAGGAATAACAACTCAGGGAACTGGTAAACAATGTGCTTGTGAATCATATTTGATTCTTCTCATCAGCTAGCAGAAGTAGAGGGGATTTTTACTGACTTGTTTCTTCTACTTTTGTGTTCTCCCTGCCTGTTCTAGTTATTTTTTTTTCAAATTCACAATTACTTTTGAAATCCAAGGACAGTAAAACCATGTACAGATCTGAGAATGTACTATAGTGTTTTATATTGCACAGTGAAATTGTTGAGCAGAGTCAGGACGTGTTAAGACCATGCAAGCCCTATTTGTGATGTGGCTCTTTTTTTGGATTCTCACATCTCAGGATGAGGTCATATCCCATCACTCTTTGCCCAAGGCCACTCTTGGTTTTCCTCCAGAGGAAACTGCCAAGTGCAGGATAGGACTGTGAATTTTTGGGTTATTTTGCACACACCCTCAGATTCACCAAGCAGATTCCAGGCCTGGTTAAAACCAACTTTGGGCTCTAATCCAAAACCTTAGAGTGGGCAAGCCAGGGTGTATCTCCAAATGTCTGACCTAGATTTTTCTGAGTGGTGAGTGTAAGAGTTTTTAGGATTAAAACCTGAATAAGTGACTTAATTATGCAGCAAAGCATATTGCCTAATTCAATACTTACAGAGCAAATTCCCAACCCTGGGATAGCTAATGTGGTTAAAGTTTCATAAAATGGTTTGTGAATTGCAGTTGTGCCAAGAAATATGGAGTGGGGGAGTCACATCACAGTTATTCTGAATTAAGCTTTTCTAATGATAAGTAACAGAAAGTGGCAGATGCAGATGACGCTATTTTGTGTACTGACCTAAAAACATGATGTAACACTCTGAGTTTTCTCCTAATTGTATTCCTGTTGCCATACATTTATGGGGGAAGAAGAGTCTATTACAATAAAAACAGAATTCTGCCTAGCATTCTTAATGGGTGAAATAGTCACTGAAAGGTTTTGGATAGCATTTTACAAGATGCATTTCTAATTCATCACTCCTTCAAAAAGGAAAATGTGTGGTGGTCAGCAGAGCTAGTGATATATATGCATGGAATTTCTTTCCACAAACACGGCATGTGTTGTCCGGCTTTAGATGTTTCATGTTTTTAATTTTTATTTCTGTCTTCTTTTTTTTATTCCCTTCCAAGGGAGACAGGGTGCTGCTTGGAGGACCTGGAAGTTTTTACTGGCAAGGTGAGATATATTATTTATGTCACAGAGGAGTTGACCTTTATGATTTTTCTCTTGATCCTCTTAGTCATTTTGATCCACACTCCTCCAGCTGCTGTCAGAGTCTTTGTCAGTAAGAAAATTGACAGAAATGTTCCTTTGTCCTTAAGAATATCTCCTGAATAATCAAGGCAACCACAGATAAAGGTTGTAGTAATAATAGTATAGATGTCCTTTGTGTTTTAAATAACTCCATGATCATTATACAGGCATTTTCCCTGGAACCTGGGATTTGTTTTCATCAGCATGACAACTTTCCTTTAGCATATTTTGTTTTTCTATCTAAGTGCTTTATAATCTGACACACAAAGTGTGCATTTTCAGTGAGAAATATCCCCTCTAAAGAGACTCCCATTTGTTTTCCTCTGATGACAAAGATGTTTTGCATTTGTATTAATTGGTTTGTGCCGTGGGGCACATTTTACCTCTACCTGGCATTACCTGTATACTTTGCTCATGTGGGATTCATCTGGTGTTTGTTTGCAGGATTATTCAGCCTTTAACTGCAGCTCTCTGTTCAAAGGAGGGTGCTGCTGTAATCAGGACACTTGCCAAACTCTGCTGTCTGCTTTCTAATGTAACTTCTAACATTTATTAATAGATTTTCTGTATCATGCCAGCCTACACGTAGGTGCAGCAGCACAGGAGGCTGTGTTTTAAATTACAAACAAAATTGAATGATTGAAGCTAAACTGCAGATACAATATCATATAAATTAGCTTCCTGTATTCATTTTATTGCTTTTTTGGCAAAAGTGACACTTCATCTGCCAAAACAACCTTATCCTCTTCTATTACCAAAAAAGCCCACTTGGCTCTGAATAGAAGACAATAGTATACTTCTGAGAATGAAATTTTTCATCCTAAACTTTTATTCCACATCCTGAGATGCTGCAGAAGGAGTATTCCCTTCAGTTCATACACCTACGAATATGTATGTGAAATAAGTGCCATTTCGAATGGAGTTTTTTAGTGATTCAAGTTTTCATTTAAACTCGAAGAAAAGAATGTAATGGAGTCACCACCTAGTGGCCGATGAAGTGAAAATGGAGAGCATGGCAATACACTGTGCTCATCTCATTTTTGTTCATTTTATTGGCTTCTTGTCTGCCAAAATAGGTTCTTCTGTTGTGGTATTAGAGCAAGGAGCACCCAAAGGGTTCAGTTCTGCGCAGCCATAAGCATGGGATATCTCAACACTGCCTTTTAAGTCCTGTCTTAGTGTAGGATTGGCCTCTGTTTTCAGTGGGAACTCTGCGTGTGCCTTTGATTCAATATGTGCACACGTTTTTGCTGAAGTAGGATCCATATTTCCCCATTTTATTTTTGTGTCCTTCCTGGTGCTCTGCAGCTGGTCCCTTTCTGCTCGGTGTTGTGCAAGAGCCGCTGCTTTCGAGGGCAGCATTCTGCAAATGAGTCACTTCAGTGAGTGAGTTCACAAATCCTGCTTGTGCTTCTAAGCTGTTTTCTCTCTCTTTAGGCCAGCTTATTTCTGATCGAGTGACAGAGATTGTGGCCAAGTATGACTCCAGAGTCTACAGCACAAAGTATGATGAGCAGTTAGCAACCAGACCTGCCAGTGCTGCTTTTGATGACAGCTACTTGGGTACGTGGTGGGAAATGAGAAATATCCACCTGGAACACTCCCTGCCACTATTGATGCTTACATCTAAATCACACAGCTAATAATTTAACATCCAACAGATAACAAGAGAGTGACATTCCTGAAAATGCAGTCATTTACATAGGATGGAATTGTAGTTATTTTTTGTAGTTATTTTGCTGTGGGCTTGACTCAAAAAGCACCTCTTGACAAAATAGATGGAAATGTTTTCATGATTTTCTGTGCTCTGATTCAGGCCGAATACGGGAATGGCAAAGGCATAATTTTTATATGAGAGGTTAGTCACATAGATGGGTATTTGCTTGTTATTTAAAAGCAGCTGTTTCTAAATAACCTACCAAAACAAAATAAAAATGTTAAAGAATTATGTTTTGGAAGAAGAACAATGAGGAATGGGAAATCATCATTTTGATTCATGTATGTTTAACTAGGCTCAGGAAAAAAGTAAGGATCTACCAGGACAATTCCCAGGATGATAATTTTAAAATTTTCATCTTCTGATCTCAAATTCCTGGATACTGATGAATTACAGCAACTCATGGAGCTCTTCATAGTCTAAGCTGCTTCGAAGCAATATTTATACCAGTGCATTTCAAGATGAAGAGAGGAGGACTGTGCACAGAGACACCTGTGAGAAGTGTAAAGATAGATTAAAGGTTGTAATAAGGTCTTTAAAGGTTTTCATCTTGTCTCTGCAGGTTATTCAGTGGCTGTTGGAGACTTCAATGGTGATGGCATTGAAGGTAAGCCCCTTGCTCCAGTAAGAACATCATGTAAATATGCTGGGCAGATTTTTCAAATCAATGGCACAGTGCACAGGGAAATGCACCAAGGACTAGGAATGAGCTGCCCTGTTCAACAAAGTCACTGTGCTTTGGGACCTGACTGTTATCTGTGTCTTGCTTTATGTTTCAGACTTTGTATCAGGAGTCCCACGAGCAGCAAGAACTCTGGGCATGGTAAAAAATTTGAAACATTAAAATTTACAATAAATTAAAAAAAGGTGACTATTGCTGGTATGCTGTAATATGTATTTCTTCACGTGCAGGTGTCCATTTACAATGGGAAAAACATGTCTTCCATGTACAACTTCACCGGAGAGCAGGTGGGTGGCTTTGCTGAGAGTGGTGGGTGACCAGGACACCTTTCCTCTGTTGCAACAGCATTTAGGATACTAGATAATAGTCTGTATATTACTGACTGGATTGCCAAAGCAGAATTTTACGAAGTCTGAAGGAATTCTAATCTTATTTAAATAAAGGAAATGCTGCCTTGGGGAAGAGACTGGATCATGAAAGGGGAAATGGGAAAAGTAACCAATGGGTTTACTTTCTAACAGAGTATGGAAGAGAAACAAAAAAGTAAGGAACAAAAAAAAATTGGCATATATTATCATCTCCCTGATGTATTTTGTGTACAGATTTGTGTAAACTTGTTTATGTTTGTATCACTACAACTCAGAGTTTTGGTTTGAATTTTGTTTTCCAGATGGCTGCCTATTTTGGGTATTCAGTGGCTGCCACAGATATTGACGGGGACAAGTAAGTGTCCTCTTCTTCCTCTTCTTACCAATGCCACCCAACTTGTTTCTGGAAAGAAAAAAAATAGCTTTTATTAAAAGGTCTTTCCCACAATCTAGATTTCTGTCTTCATTGCTGGTTTAACACATCTGCATGACTCTTTTTCTAACACTCCACATTTGTAGGTTTGTTTTTGTATTTATCTACATAAATACATGTGTATATTCATATGCTTAAGGTCCATTAAATTTTTGTGTATTTGTGCTTTGTCAATGAATATTTGCATTCAGTTGAATTTAAAGATAGTTAACTTTCATCTCAGTGTTGACTTCAGGGCTGAGTTAACAGAAGAATGAATTTCCATGCTGCTACTGAAGAGCTCTGTCCTTTTCTGGTCCAGTTACACAGATCTGTTCATTGGGGCCCCTCTTTTTATGGATCGAAGCTCAGATGGGAAGCTTCAGGAGGTTGGCCAAGTAACCATCTGCCTTCAGCGAGCCTCGGGAGGGTTCCACACAGCCAAGCTGAACGGCTTTGAGATCTTCGCGAGATTCGGCAGCTCCATCGCACCCCTGGGGGACCTGGATCAGGATGGCTTCAACGGTAGGATGTGGATCCTTGGGCAGGACCTCCTGGCTGTGGAGGGAACCAGGCAGCACAGAGCTTGTGGATGCTGCACACAAACACTGGGTGCTGTAGCTGAGTGTGGCACACTGAGGTCTAGACTCCTTTCGATGCTTGTATGCTACTCCCAGGAATGCTAACAGGAGTTCCATGGATGCATCGAGCAGAGACTATACCATTGAAACAACACCATGGACTGCTTTAGCTCCTACACTGACCACTTCATTGCTGTCTAAGCCATGACCACAATAGAAACGTCAGTAAAATACCTGACTCTCCACTGTAACCTCTTAGGACATCTTCGATATAATTTTCCTCTTCCCATTGTTTAAAGAAAATTTTCCTCTCTAGAAACACAACAATGACAGAAAAGGAGGTTTTATTTCAGATTGCTGGTTAAAAATGTTCATATAAAAAAGATTTTCCTGAGAAAAGTATAGTTTTTTTTTTAATTATTATTATTCAAAATGGAAGACTTCATTGGAAATACTGAATAGCAGCTACAGCCAGATATACCAAGAGCTGAGTGTCCTGAGTGAGTAAATGGGAGAGAAGTTTGAGTCTGACACAACTGGAGCTGAGGACTCTCAAACCCTTTGCCCAAGCTTCCTGTTACTTTCTGATAGGAATGAAAGGCAATGACGCAGACAAGAATCATGTAGTGTTGGGATGGAGATTTCCAGGAATCCTCAGGAGAACACGTTTTAATGCCCATTATACTCCAGCGTTGCCTAAAGAGTAGCGGAATTTGAGTTCCACCAGAAATCTTCATGTTTTTCCAAACTGCTTGCAAGCTAAGTATTTTCTGTAAGATCACAAATTACAATAGATGGTTACTTCAAATTCCAGGCTAGCTCTAATTTATTTTTGATGAAGTAATAAATTGATAGTTTAGACCTTTTCAGTTGCTAACTGGATCTAGAATCAGTGTGAAGATGCAATATCACTGCAGCTATTTACAGAAGACATTGGACAGCTGATAGCCAAAATTCCAGTCACTTGATGAGATTATCCCAAACACTTTTTGATTCCACCATACTTACATTTGAAATACACTGTAGGAAAACAAATCATAACAAAAGCTACCTCCTTTTAATTGCTTTGCTGTTATTTAGTCTGTTTGTTTGCTCTGCCTTATTTTGAGAGTGTTAATTAAAATATCTTCCATCACAGTATGGTGCAAGATAGGAATTTTTACTGTCTTCATGAAGTTTGTAAATAGGAGAAATATAATTATTCCAAGTAGTGTTTTATGTTTGGTCCTTTAACTGTCTGTGGAAATGTTGAAATTAGATCACGTGTACACTTCTGAAGCTGTCCATGCAGATATTCTAATTAGCATTTTCTTTCTTATGGTTTATTAGTCATTAACAGTGGGTACTTTTAAATTTAGGAGATAGAATAACTGCACTAAGTGGAAGTTCTCCATAAAGCATGCTGCCAAGCCATGACTGGGATAGACTGGATTTTAATATTTACCATTATTTGGTTTAGGATGATTTAAATTTTCCAGAATTATTAACGTGTCCCACCCTTTGGAGGAACATGAGCGTATAAGTGAAATGGGAAGAGAACCACACTTAGTTTTGTGGTTTGGCACCCACAGTGACTAACTCTGCTTGTTTTAATCATCTCAAAAGCATTCCAAATCCATACAATTTTACTGCAAGTCAGTCACTAAAGTGCAGAAGTGTTTGTAGAACTATTTCTCTCCTTCCTCTCCCCATAAAAGACTGTGACATGTTCTTGTTAAACATTTATACTTTCTAGAAAAAAACAGCTTCCAATAATAAAAGAAAAAACAGAGCAAATAAAAGGAGCAATAAACAAACAAATGTTGATGAGCATTTTAAAGGCTGGTTGCATTTCCTCCCTCCTGACACACATTGAAACTGTAATATCAGAAATTATTGATTGATGTGAGCACAAATATGTTCTAGTTTGTTTCTGGAGATGTTGATGATCCTTCTTTTGGTTTTCAGATATTGCAGTTGCTGCACCATATGGTGGAGAGGACAAGAGAGGGCTTGTGTATATCTACAATGGAGGAGCAGGTGGTTTGAATGCCATCCCATCCCAGATCCTGGAAGGACAGTGGGCCGCTCGCACTATGCCCCCCAGCTTTGGGTACTCACTGAAAGGGGCCACAGATGTGGACAAAAATGGATATCCAGGTCCTCTGCTCCAAATGGCACTTTACAGTAACTCAATAGCAGCCTCATCTCTGAGAAACAGCTCATCTCAAAAAGCAAATTTTAATGTGTAATATGTCTCCTCTCTCTCTAGACCTGATTGTTGGAGCCTTTGGTGTTGACACAGCTGTTCTGTACAGGTAAGGGTCCCTCTGTGCTTGTACCTGAGTGAAAGCTCAGTGGAGTTCTGGAGCTACAAAAGAAAGCAGGATCAGGGAAGTCTGAAAATCTGCCACTCTACCATCCAAACCTCTGGAGGTGACAAAACACCATACTGCTTTTTTTTACTGAGTAAACCTATCTGCTGTCTAAACTTCATCTTTCTCAATAATATGTAGTGAGGAGAAAACATAAATAAGCTGTCTTCAAGGCTTTCTGAGTGACAGTTTTCTAGATTCCAACACAACAGCTGAAAGCTATTACAGTACAATCCCAATATTCTCTTTCCAGCTTGTTATTTTGGGATAATGTATTGGTCTGTGCTATAAGTAGGTAGGACTTCCTCTTTACACAGTTGTCCATGTTGTGGCTGATGGAAATGAAAGGGCACAGAAAAGCTTCATCTAGTCAATGGTTATTTGTTTTTCTTGTGGTTTCACTAAATATTGTGTGTCTGTGTATATTGCACAATTTGATGGGGGGGAGCATTGTCAAATATGGTGTTGAGTGCTCTTCAAGAGGATGTTTTCTTTGCAGGGCTAGACCGGTTATTAGAGTAAATGCTGCCCTGGAAGTTAATCCAACCATTTTAAACCCAGAAAACAAAGCCTGTTCACTGGAAGATGTAAAAGTTTCTTGGTAAGCAGAGTATCTATGTTTTCCTTTGAGGGGAGGGGATTCTTGGGTTTTAATTTTGTAAGCTTCCAATTTTGAAAGGTCTTAGGAAGTCTAGTCAGCTTATTAAAAAAAAAAAAACAACAAAGACAAACACAGATTTTTCTGAAAGAGCAGACAATACAAAATAAGAAATCTGACAGCAGCTGGAGGACCAGCACTGTCTTTAGTGGATGCCAGACTGACTCCCAAAACCTGCAGAGACTGCTAGTTGTTCCTGTTCAGCAGAGTAAGGTCTTCCCAAGATGCCAGCACATGACAGGGTATTTGCAGTGTTTTTACCCACTAATGTACACACTTGGGCAATTATCTGCTCTGTAAACTGATTTTGTTTTTGGATCCCAGGCTATTATCCAAACCCACTTTCCCTCCCTACTGCTAACTTTTCAGGGTCAGTATGATAGCTTTAAAAATAAGACCCATTTGATTACAGAAATAAACATTCCAGTCCACAGGTGATTGTCCCTAGACAAATCAAGACTCCAAAGCTTTGCATTGCCTGCAATTCTGTCTCCTTATTAATAGATTATAGTTTCTCTCCTGTCAGTAGAAAATAGCTTTTGGAAATGAGCTAGAGTCTCAAAAAGAAGATACATCTGAACAGAAATAAATAGTGAGGAATTTTAGAAGAAAATGAGAGAAAAAGTGTGTGAAATTAATTTCTTTTTCCTCTCAAACAGCTTCAAAGTAAAGTTCTGCTTGAAAGCGGATGGCAAAGGAAAGCTCCCAAACACACTCAGTAAGTTCTGCCCATTCGAAAATTGGAAGTCTTGTTGTATTGCTTGCAGACATGAGCACTGGTCATTGTTATTTTCATGACAAACAGCTGGGTGCCCTTTGCAGCACACTGCTGCCACTTGGGTGGCATGTCCATCCATGGTTTTTTTGGCTGTAGCAGTGTAAAGGTCATTTGACCATACCTGAGACTTTAAGCATATGTTCAACTGTGTGGTTAACTAGTCTTGGAAAGCCCTTTGTACTTGTCAGAATTTACAGTAATTCTTATTGAGGGGAGTTTTAGACAAGAATATTCAAGTAGGTGCATTGTTAGGCCTGAGAGATACAGACACAGGAAACTTGTTACATCTGGTTGAGATCATGACTTTCTGATTGATATCACTGACTTGTTTTCATCAGATTCTCAGATCAGAATCAGGAAAAAGATTGTTTCAAACAAGTTTTTAAGTTGTCTCCAAGAGATTTTGTAGTGTGGCAAGCAGCCTGCTGCAATCAGGTTTTGTCTACTGACTGCATATCTGTTATGTATTTTAAGTTTTGTTATCTATATCGAATATTTCAAGTAATTAGATTAGCAGTAGTATTTAAAAATACAAGTGTTGTGTGCAAGATTGCTTTGTATTTTCTAGGGGGAAAAATTCTAACTTCAGTTCTTGCAGTTCTGCAGCAATTACAAATTATAACTATATCTGTGTTACATATTTCCAGTGTTTAAGGAAAAAGCAGAATCCAATTTAGGACAGCAGCAGTGCTTGAGAACTAATGTAGTGACAGATTTCACATGGGAAAAACTGGAAGTTTTAAGAGGGGCAAGCACTAGGTTTTCATAGTAGTTGAAATCAGTGTTCAGCTCCATTTCTGAGGGCAATATGCACTGAGTTTAATGGAATGAAATATCCCTAACCCAAACCCTTTGTCTTGGTCAGATTTCCAGGTGGAGCTGCTGCTGGATAAACTGAAGCAGAAAGGAGCTATAAGGAGAGCTCTCTTTCTCCACAGCAAACAGCCCAGCCACTCCAAGAACATGACAATTACAAAGGGGGGCAAAATGAACTGCGAGGAACTTGATGCCTTCTTGAGGGTAAGTAGCCATTAATGTTTTGGCAAATGACTTTTGGTGTGTTTTCTATTATAAGTTCATTGTGTTAGGTGTTAAAAAAAAATGCTAGAGAAGCTTAATTTTCAGTGCATAGACCTGAAATTACAAAACCCGTATGTCTGCCCTGAATTACTGCTGCTGTCACAGGATTAATCTTATTGTGGCTAAAGTCCTGGTCCCTAAATGCATTGGAAATTCAATTCAGAACTTTGTTCTGGCCTTCTTGGATAAGTCATTCAAGCACCAAATTAGTTATAATTTCCAAGGAACATGAAAGTCAATAAGCAGAGGTTGTCCCATCTACTTTGGAGATTAAAATTTGAAGAAAAATAACTGACAAGCCAAAATAAGCAAATAGCAGAGAAGATGGAGAAAGTTGGAACACTAAGTTTGCTTTTTCTCAGTCTTTCTGTTTTCATCCCCATGAATATGAACAGAAGCTAACACAATTTAAAAGTTTAAATCAGTAGAAGAAACATTGTGTGTAGCTACGTAAATTCTATGCAGCTCAGATTTATCTCTAAGCACTTATAAATCAAACATAAATAATACCTGCTTCCCACTAAAATAAAAACCCAAATAAAAGTGCTAGCAATCATTAAGGATTCACAGAGGGTAGGTAATACTTTCTGACCTGACTTTTGTGAGTGAGTTATATACAGAATTAGACACCTCAGATCTCAGGGTAAGTCAAGATTTAGCAGATTTCCACCTGACATTTTCATAAGGAAAGTAATGACACATGACCTATATGAAATGATCATAAATGGGGTGCAAAACCAGTTTAAAGCTATAGGTAATCAATAAGTTTCTTCTTAGAAAGACATAGAAGACATGTTCTGAAATAAAATCCTGAAGAGATCTGTGCTAGAGTCAGTAGTTTTCATTACTCTGAAATGAAGCAGAGTTTGCACTGAGCAAATCTGTGGCTAATGTAAAGCTAAGAGATGGTTTGTAAGTTCTCTGAAAGGCAGGATCAACATTTGATAAGCAGAACGATTTCAAATGAACAACATGAAAGTCAGCAACTTCCAAGTGCCAAGTAACAATTTTAGGATGGAAAAATTGTATGTACAAAGATGAGGGATCTTAGAAGCAGGCTGAGGTTGGTCTGACAGGAAAGAGCAGAGTTGAAGCCCTCAGGCTCCTTGTCACTGGATTTCCATGACTTAATATTTCTGTATCCTCCAGTTTTCCATCTGTTAAACAGGCATGTTACTACTAAAATTGTGCAGGTTTTGACAATGACATTTTCTACTTTGAAAAGAGCTCAGAAGTTTTAATGTTGTTTTGGCCTCTCCATTCCTACTACATTTTAATTGTGATTTAAATGTTTGGTTTCCTCAGGATGAATCTGAGTTCAGAGACAAGCTAACTCCCATCACCATTTTTATGGAATATCGTCTGGATTACAGAACAGCTGCAGATGCAACAGGATTGCACCCTATCCTCAACCAGTTCACTCCTGCTAACATGAGCAGACAGGTACACTGCTTACACAGCCTGTGAGGAGAGAACTCTGAACATGCTTTGGTTCATCTTAGGGAGAAAATCAGTTAGAGTTGTACTGGAAGTGTTAACACTGAAGGCTTGGAGTGTTTCATCCATTCTCATACTCTGCTGCTCTATGTACATCATGTTTTCCCCTATAGTTCTGTTAAGGTAATAGACATAGTTTTTCTATTTCTGCCCTTTTTACGAATCTTTACACTTGTTTGTAAAGAGGATAGTGAAGATGCAACTTAATATGAAGAGATTATTCAAAGTATGGAAAGATGGTTAAGGTGTAAACATCAGTCCTAGAATTCCAGTAGGGCAGGACAAGGCACAGTGTCCCCCACATATAAAAACTCATTTGTTCTCTTCTGAGACTACTGACATGAAAACATTTCATAGCCAGCTATGTAGAATTTTTTTTTCTGTGATAGTGAAACAGTATTATTGCAAATGCATGTTAGAACAGATGAAGGAATTATTACAACAATGTATGTTTGATTTTTGCATAGGCCCATATTCTGCTGGATTGTGGGGATGATAATATCTGCAAACCAAAGCTGGAGGTGTCAGTAGAAAGGTAAATACATGACAAAAATACAACAAGGAAAAGCACTTTCCCTACTTGAAGTCTAAAATTCAGTAGCTGGTAACACTTTTGTTTAAGGGATGTGTTGAAATAAGTAGGACTCCTCATTGTATAGGGTCTAAACTCAGGCTTAAATGCTTTAAAGAAAACCTATTTTCTGCTTTGCAACCTAATGTCTTTATCATGTAATGCACCACTCCCATCCCAGCCTCCACTCTAAGTAGGCCATATTTATTTATTTATTTGCTAAGCTGGACATGTATGGTGAGAATAAACCACTGCTAGCTGCCATTGTTCTGTTGTTTAATATTAGATAGACACATGAAGATGTGATTTTATCCAGCAAGGGGAGGAGTAAGGCTCTCTCATCACATGTATGAAAAAAAAATTGCTGGTATTGATAGTATCTTTTATCAAACCTGGAAAAAAGAAACAAGTTTTCAGTGGTAATTTGTTCATGAGTCTAAGCTTTTTGTACTTTGTGTGGCCTAAAACTTCTCTTACTGTATTATCTCATAATCTGTTTTTTAATGCATTATAGCATATGCATATTGTATGTAGATAAGACACTTCACAAGCACTAATTCACACAAACACTTCAGTAACATTTTACATCAGTGCAGATACCTTGTAGTTGGTGAAATGAAAATACATTGTTTGCCAATATTGTCTCTTTGTATCTGGAACCAAAGGTATTGCAGAGGTCTTGGCTCTATTCTGTGTAGTTGAGCCTTCCCTTGAGTTTTATTACAAATATGAGCTTGTACCTCTGCATTGTGAGAAAAGGGTGTCTGTGTTTTTTGTTTTGTGGTACATTTTACAGGAAAGGTTCTTACAAAAGAACATGTAATACTTGTTCCATTTGTGATTATAGACATAGGGTTTTTTAACAGTACCTTAGAGCTCTCCTGACCCTCCTGAAGCAAACGTACTGCCTCCACATTTCTCCAATGTCTTTGTGAAATTTCAGAATGTCTCTTGTTTCTCCAAGTTCAGCCACTTCAATGCAATTCAAAACCCGAATGCAAAGCTCATTTTTACTCTGTTTTCTTGTAGTGATCAGAAGCAGATCTATATTGGTGATGACAATCCCTTGACCCTCATTGTCAGTGCTCAGAACCAGGGGGAGGGAGCCTATGAAGCAGAACTCTTTGTTGTTGTTCCACCCCAAGCAGATTTCATCGGCGTTGTTCGTAATAACGAGGTAAAATTCCAACTGCTTTTGAGGAGTCATATTTCAGGTGCTGCTGTGGAAATATGTAATGGTTTCTATTATTTCTATTATATCTATTAGTCTTAGAGCATAGAAAGCATAAAAAAAGTGATCAGTTTTTTCAAAGCCCTCTCTTTTATAACCTTGAAAACTGGTCTGTCTTGTATAAAAAATATTTTTGTCCTTGGAGACTTCCATACTCAGCTTTTATTTCATTTTAGTACTTGACTGTGTTATGGCTGAGAAATTACATTAAAATTAATACAGCATATCTAGGACTTCTCTCCAGACTTTCATCTAAGTGTTCAGATGTAAAGAATGACATTCCTTGGTCTTCCTTTCTGGTTTATTGCAGGCTTTAGCCAGACTGTCATGTGCTTTTAAAACAGAGAATCAGACTCGCTTGGTAGTTTGTGACCTGGGAAATCCCATGAAAGCAGGAACTAAGGTAAGGTTTGGTGCCTGGTAGCTCACCCAGGAGGGCAGATGGCATTTTCTTTAATCACAGCAGTGTTTGGGCAGGAAGTTTTCTCACAGGAATTTAAGATTAGATCTGACATTTATCTGCCCACATTTGGTTAGCACAGCAGTAGCTGGTTTCAACTTTTCAGCTAAATTAAAGGCTGAAAGGAGTGCTCATGAGTTTTATGACGCAACTCAAAATGAGTGGTTCATTAAATAGTGGAATTAATGGACTTTGGTCCCTCATGAATTTTTTCTATTTAACTGATATGTATTTTTTAGGATATAATCAAGAGCTAGCCCACAACATTTTTCTCTTAATTCATCTCTCTTCTGCCTACTTTCATGAGGAAGGACAGAGTTTTGTCTAGCTGAAACCTCTACAATTCCACCAAATGTAGCTCATATTGGAAGAATTAAAAAATTATTAGTGAGACCTGGCAGATTTTAAGGTGTTATGACATAGTAAGTCTTATTTTCTGAGGAAATGAAGTTAAAATCAGTCACAATTGTAACAGTTTCATGATGTTTTTCTTCCAAGAGCCATCTTGTATAGATGAATAAATGCTATTTCCAAAGTCTTTTGAAGTGTATCAAGCTGAACTGCACAGATGTTAAAGGAAATATGAACTGACTTAGACCAAATCTTGGGAAATAATTTCTAATCTTTAATGTGTTCCCTGATCTTTAGATTACAATACTTTTTGCAACACCTGGGGAGGCTCAGTTTTGTGTAGAAATGGCTGAAGTAAGGGTGGGGAGCATGATGCAATCCTTATTTTGTATTTTATGGCACTGATGCCTTGGCTGTAATCTAAGAGAGAGCAGTTTATTTCCAGCCTGGATGAACTGGACAACTGTAATTTGTCAGTTCTCTGTGTGTGTTCTCTCATCACCGGGAGTCTCGAGCAATTTCACTGCAGTCTAATAGCACTGAGAAGTTTTTACTGTGTGTTTTATTGTGCCTCCAACTGAACCACAGTGATTTTTTCCCCAGCTCTTAGCTGGCCTGCGTTTCAGCGTGCACCAGCAGTCTGAGATGGACACCTCTGTCAAGTTTGACTTGCAAATCCGGAGGTATGGAAATCTCTGAGTATGCACCTCACCTGGGAGAAGACACACACAGTAAATAGGCTGTACACAGTATTATCACTCTGGCCTAATTCTCTTGTCTTTGTCCTGTAATGGCTTGAAAAATAAACACACTGAATTAGGTTTCCTGAAATAGAGGAAAAATACATAAGAATATTTGTACGTGCATATCGTGCTCTGCTGGCATTTGTGGTGCCACAGAATGACTCTTTTAAAACTGATGCTTCAGCTCTGAATTCCTTCTGATGTAAAGCCAGGATTTTCTGTATTTAGAGGAGGAGAGTCTTTCAAGGCAGGCAAGGGGGTAGTCTGAGCAGAAGCAACATGCAGTGAACTATCACAGCAGCCAGCCTAAAAGAGCCTGAAAATTAAATGGAACAAAACAATAGTGTTCCTGTTAATTATCAGATGAGCACAGCATTGTCAGATAAATCTGATATATAAATCTGAATTTGTAACTTCTGGAGATGATATTTAAGGTCAGAGATGTGATCATTAAGAGTATCTTTACCCAATGAACTTTTATGTTGCTTTTAATGGACAGTATGAATACAGCTGTTTTGTTTTTTCCCTGGCATGGACCAAAAGCACTTTTATTTCCCCATTTAAGATCTTTATTTTTTTTAATGTAGTAAATAAATTAATCTCATCCACATATGCATTTGCCATCTCTTGGAGTTAGGAAAGATTAAAGCTGCCATTCTATTTTAAT
This sequence comes from Rhabdornis inornatus, assembly GCA_013397075.1. NCBI lineage: Eukaryota > Metazoa > Chordata > Aves > Passeriformes > Rhabdornithidae > Rhabdornis > Rhabdornis inornatus. The sequence goes on along the minus strand of VWZS01008220.1, from coordinate 172,266 downwards.
GATAGAGTGGTTTGCCATACCCATCAAAGGCCTTGGCACATGAAATATCTCTTTAATCTCCCGTTGCTCTCTGTTCAGTTTTTCCCCTTCTCCATCAGCTGGTAAGGTGTGCCAGTGGCATGTGAGTGTTCTTTGCAGGAAGTGATCTACTCTGGGGTGTCTGTCACCTTTCTTAGGCTAACAGCAGCCACCTGCCACTGTGACTGGGCCAGAAACAGTCAGTGAGGTTGCTCAAGTCATGCTTGTCTCCTGATGGGAGAGAAGGGAAGTTCCTGAAGTGTTTTAGGCCTTTTAAGGAAGAAAATTCCTTCCATGACTTGTGGATGCAAGAGGAGTGAAGTGTGGTGCAATGGAACACAGTAATCACAGTTCATAGTGACAGGCATTACCAGGGGATTATCTGGGAGAGGTTTTAAGGATCACACTGCTTGTCTTAAACTCCCAAAGCTAAATTTCCAATGCTGGCACAGTTCCTAGCAGAGCAGGTCTAGTGTCTAAAAGAGTGAGGTATTTACAGGTCAGGAGGAAAACACTGTTGCATGTGTTTGTTGATTACAGCAGCAGTGAAGAATAATTAGAAGATTCAAGGAGGTCTTTGTAAAGGAAAGTGTTTGGTTAGGGAGACAGAATAATCAGAAGTGTTGAAGGAGATGAAGACCCAGCACCACTTTGAGGGGGGAGCATCCCTTGTATTTTTTTACATGACAGCTATGTAACAGAGTCAGCATCAACTTTGTGTCCTTCATCAACCTCTCCCTGCTGAGGCTCCCCCAAACTGTGCAAAGGGTGGGACTTCAGGTGAGAACTTGCTGGAATGTGGTCCTTTGTTTTTAGCAATTGTGCTTTCCTACAGTGGTTCAGGAGTCATGCTATGATGTTACATACAATTACTTTGAAGTGTGGAGGGTTTTTTCATTAAATACTTGCTTATTTAATTTAAGAATTTACCTTTTATTTTCCCTGCAGTTCCAACCTGTATGACAACCTGAGCCCAGTAGCATATTATCAGGTTGACCTTGCTATTTTAGCAGCTGTTGAAATTAGAGGGTAAGAAATACTATTTTAATAAATACTTTTAAGGAGCTTTGCACATTTGCTTCTTTATATTCACTGAACTTCCTTTCAGGTCTGCGTAAGTTTTCAGGAAGGTTTGGGGAATTTTTAATCATAAAGATAATATGGTTCTCTCTAGCCAGCCTTTGGACTTTTGGATCTTAAATAATTCTAAATAATTACAAAATGAATTCCAAAAAGGTGCATTGTGCCTCTATTATTAGAGATATTTTTAGAAGAAATAAAAATCACCCCTCTTGTTTGCAGTTTTACATTTCTGCAGGTCACTTTTCTCTTCCACAAACTGACTGGGGTTTCATCTGAAAACCCCTGAAACCAAAGTTGAAGATTTTATGGAATTTAAGTTTGTAATGTCCTCACCTTCTTCAGTCTTAAGCATAGTATTAATATTGTAATGACTTGGTTACTCCATCACCTTGACTTCCCACCTAAAAGTCCTCTTGCTTTACCAGTTAACTTGGGTTCCTGAGTCATATTTTTAAAAATTTTCCACTACATTCATTATTGTGATGAATTTATTCAGTATCTGGGGGGGTAGGGGGTGGCAATTGGTATCTTCACTGTTTCAGGGCTTAGGAATTAGACCTGTACTGCTAAGGCTCTACATCGCCAATATTTCTCATTATCACAGTATTTCACACTGGTTTTGTTTGGATGACGTGTGTCTCTAATAATTTTTTAATGTAGAGAACAGAACTGAACATTTAATATTCAAACCACTTCTGTTCTTTCAGGTATTGTATAGAGGATAAAGAAGCGGAGATTGTATTTGAAGCATGTTGCTTTATTTTCTTTAGATGTTCCAGAGAATGACATTTACTGTTTCATACTTGCTAATAACAGCTCCTTTGCTCTGCTGTTTAGTGTGTCGTCCCCTGATCACATATTCCTCCCTATTGCGAACTGGCAGCCGAAGGAGAATCCCCAAACAGAAGATGATATTGGGCCTCTAGTTCAGCATATCTATGAGGTGTGGAATTACTACTGATTTCAGTGGCATGGTGCTGTGATAAATGAAAATAAATCTTTTGGTGTAGCTTTTCTCTGGAATAAATTATGACTTTTTTTCTTCTGTCTTGCATGTAAGGATAAATTTTATTTTTTTAATGCTGGGCCAATAACTGGTATATCCAAGAAGGGTTGGAATGCCTGCAATTAGTGTAAGGGGTTGATTACCCACATAACTGCACATATTTTATTTTATTGCCTTTTGAAATCTAGATCAAACATTTGAAGTAATTTGAGCTCAGGAAATGACTCATGGCTGTAAATTATTGTACTCTATCTGTTCTGAATCACTGCTCTGAAGCCTTTTGCCGTGAAAACATTTAAGTATTTAAAATTTCCTTAAAAGAATTATCACAGATTTAATCTAGATTGTTTAATTAAGCAAAACTTAGCAAGAGAGCTGTGTGAATAATAATAGTTAAAAGTTTTACCACTTTTAGGTAAAGTTTTGATGCTGTTGCCATAAGTGGTTGGGGGTGGGGGTAGTGGCAGTATTACATTTGTGGCTTAAATATAAAGTAACAACTATATGCACATTAACAGAGAAAGTAGCATTATTTTTTAATATCTGTAAATTGTATTTTCATAACCAGCTGAGAAACAATGGTCCAAGTGCATTCAGCAAGGTGATGATGACTCTGCAGTGGCCTTACAAATATAAAAACAACACGCTGTTGTATATTATGCAGTATGAAATTGATGGTCCCATGAACTGCACTTCTGACATGGAAATCAACCCACTGAAAATTAAGGTAAGCAGGACTTTCCCTTTGAGTGGAATGAAGTATGTTTGGCTGTTTTGTAAATACTCAAAATAGCCAAATCCCTGGGAATATGACAAACTGAGATAGTTTTTCATCTGCGGCTGATGAACAAGTCTACACTTTTCCAGAGTACATGTCAATGTATATAGCAACTGATATAAAAGGTAAACAGCAGCTCAAAATTGTCAGCTCAGAGATCAATTTATCTTGTTTCTTTTTATTGTGGGGTTTTCTTCATTTTTTTTTTTTAACTTCAAGGCTGTTTTATATGAGTTCTAAGTCCAAAGCAAATAGAATTGTAATGAATGTGGTCATGAACTAAAACCTAAAATATACCAGACGCTTCACGGACTGTTTATCTAAACTTTCTGGGTTTTGTTTCTTGGAAGAAAATCATATTCTTTTTTATATTACAGTTATCTATTTATCTGATTGGATAAATTCATCCAAATTGGATGAATTTATCTATTCATCCAAAGGTCAGAAAGGACAATAGGGGTTAGCTATCACTGCCAGCTAAACATGGGATTTACAGAGCAGAAGAAACTCCTTTTTCCTGGGCTGGACTAGGTAAAGAAACACCAGGTAAAACCCAGCAAGTTTAATTGAGTATAGAGAGTTAATTTCTAGGATAGTTTAGAACAAGAAATAAAAGTCAGTATGTTAGTTCAAGAAGAATTTGAGCAAAAAAGGACTGAGAGAAGATATTCATTGTATAGAACAATGAAGAATACTTGTGCATCTTTGATAATCAAAAAGCAACTTTGGTGAATATATAAATACAAAGTTCCTGTGCTTCTGCTCTACAGTTTGCAAAGCTTTATTTTTTGCCAGGGTCTGAAGAATAGCTAGGATAGAAAGAGAGCAACTTGCATGTAGGTATTTTCTTGACCTTGAGCTTGAAGTCTGCAGTTAACTAAGTCATTGTTTGGGTTTCCTTGGTGTATCCTAGATTTCTGCTTCCAAGGATGATGACAGGAATGAAACACTTGGCAGGGAGGACCATCGTGACCACCACATCAGCAGGAGGGATTTGGCTGCCGTGGAGGGGGATGTGCACACTCTGGTGAGCTCTCAGCACTGAGGTGTGATCCTGTGCTCTTTTAAGTCCTTAAAAACAATTGTAAAGAAGATTTTTCCTTTCTAAACATGATTGGAAATAATCTGTAATAGGAAGTAAACATATTGCCATATCACTGTAACTGCAAACTAGAAGCAATTATCCAATACTGGAGGTTATTTAATGCATTTTAATAGTTTGTGGTGTTTTGCCAGCGTGGGTATATGGGTGAAGTAATGCCATTAAGGACTTTTCAAATATTTTCATACTTGGAATATCCTTCCTATTTTTATACACAGGGCTGTGGAAATGCTGACTGTTTAAAGATTGTCTGTCAAGTTGGCCACCTGGAAAGGGGAAAGAGTGCAATATTGTATTTAAAATCACGCCTTTGGACCCAAACTTTCATGAATGTGAGTGATTGTGAATATTCTGTCACTGTTTCTGAAACGTTAAAAGTGATTTTTGTACCCACATGCAATACTAATTTTGTTTTTTCTTACACAGAAAGAAAATCAGAATCATTCCTACTCTCTCAAATCATCTGCTTCTTTCAGTGTCATAGAGTTCCCTTATAAGAACCTTTCCTTTGAAGATATTCACAATTCTACAGTAGTAAGTCATTTACATCCAGCTTGAGTTACCATATACAATCACTTCAAAATCAGTGAAAGATAGTTATTGTTGTATGATTTTAATTTTATCAGCTATTTGTTTCATGTGTTTATTTCAGTTGGACACACACAGTTGAGGGTAAAACAGACTGGAGTTGACAATACTGGTGGCTTGAAAGGCTTAACTAAAAAGTGAAAAAAATGATGGTGAACAGTCCTCATGTTCCTGTTAATGCCATTGTTAGAGAAATATTTTACTTGAAATTTGTTTTCAACTGCAGTAGCACTTACAGCTTGAATAATGAACTTCCATTATATTATATGTAGCACTATGTGAGGGTAGAACAAAAAAAACCTTCTGTGCCTCAGGGGGTTTCAAAGGGAAAGGAAGCAGGGTGCAAACAGAATAGAAGATATAGGCCACTTGTTTGGGCTGGCAAATTGAAAGGTTTTGGTAAGCATTATAGGATAAAGAGATTTTAAGGAAAAAGTAGAAAAGGATTATGATTGGCTTATTTTTGAATACATTTTCCAATGCCTATAATTAACTGGGGTTTTTCTCTCCCAAGCCTTGTGGACTTGATTTTTTGTTTCAAAGAGTACTGCCTTTTAAGAAAAGGAAAAAAAAAAAAAAAAGAAAAGCCCTAAATTATTTTTGTCTAATTCCAAAATATTTCCAGATTCCTACAGTTTTACTGAAAATCATCAAGAATTACAGAAGACATATTGCCAGGTTGTCACTGATTGCAAAAAAGCAAACCCAGGCAAAACAATCCCCAGCCCCCTCTTATAATTTAATTTTAAAATCATATTAAATTTGTGTCAGTAAAGTCTTTATGTCATCAAGAATCTATGGCCTTTGATTAATTCTGGAGAGAAAAAGTAATTTATCGTGGATTAAGATTATAATCATGATAGGATAAAGGTATGCAAGATTTAAACTTAATGGATAAACTCAGCATGTCACTGTGGTGCAAAGTGTGATTTATTGTGCTTTTCTATCAGGTTGCTACAAATATTACCTGGGGCATTCAACCACAGCCCATGCCTGTGCCAGTGTGGGTTATAATTTTGGCCGTCCTAGCAGGGTTACTGCTCCTGGCTGTTCTAGTGTTTGTCATGTACAGGGTAAGTACTGTGTCTGGGGGATTTTGTACCATTTGCTTTTCCCTACTAGTGATGTATTATTTCAAATAGTATCAGCACTTTGCAGAAATGTCTTCATCACCTAATCATCTGAATCACTTAAGTTTTTGGAATAACTGTAAAAGCTTTTTAGCTTTGTCAGGAAGAAGCTGAATAAAAGAGCATGTCTGTGATAGTGCTGAACTCAGTTTAATTTTTCAACTGATATTTACTGTCTTACTGTCTTTGGAGGTCAAAAATGAGGGAAAAGAGTAGGAGTGAAAAGACCACTTAATCAGTTAAGATCTGATCATGAAGGAAAGAGAAAGGATGTGTTTATGTTTTGCAAATCACAATGCAATTTCTTAATTGTTCTCTGAATCACAGATGGGCTTTTTCAAACGTGTGAGGCCACCTCAGGAAGAACAAGAAAGAGAACAACTGCAACCACACGAGAATGGGGAAGGAACATCAGAAGCTTAAGCAGAGTTTTATCTGTAAGACATTCTGAAATGCACACTTGCCTACATCTTGGTTACAAATATTGGCTTCCCCCTTCATAAACAAGCACTCACCACTGCAGAGCTGCTGGTCTCGGAAGGCATCAGCACGTGCAAAACAAGGGCAATACACTTAAATCCTCCCTCCTATGTTAATCCTGTTCCTACCTGCCACTAACGCATCTGCACTGACCCTGTGTGACAAACTCAAGAGTAGAGCTGGGATTTTGCTTACTGGCATACAGGAAACATCATTTTTCTGGTTCATGTACTGATTCTCCATGAGTTGCTACGCAGATTCTGCATTTGCTCCTGGAGCCAACAGCCTCCAGAGGTGCTTGCTGCATTACATGTTTAATTTTGGTTGGTTTTTGCTAGAATACACTACATTTCATTGCCTAGCTCTAGAAAGTCAGTTGCACAAAAAAAAATGAATGTAGCCTGTTTTACAGTCCTGCAGAATGTTCTTTATCCATTAGCTCTGATGATTTTTTTTCTCCTGCTCAAGAAATAGGAAATATTCAGCGGAATCATTGACATCTGATACCTGTTCTGCACACCTGTTCCCCTGCTTACTCAGTCATCTGTCTTGTGGTTTCCCCCTAGACCTTACAAATATTGTTCTCTAGGTCCTGAGTCTCTTACTGTAGGGATTGAGCCTGCAAACACCAAGTGACTGATAAACATGTGGGGCTGATGTACTTTCTGTGGGACTTGGGGAAAAGATTCAGGGCGAGATCCCAAGACTCTGCTGTGTATTTCCAGAGTGCAGGATCCAGGTGTTCCACAGAGTTCTTTGGAACTCTGGATTGTATTTACTTGGATTGTATTGCAGTTTCTAGCAGAACACTGAAGGGACACTCTGTGACAGGTTACTGGTGCATTGCAGGGAGCTGTTAATCCTCACTTTCCCTGCTTGACCATGCCCAGGTGCAGGATGGAGTGACACAGGGGCTGTGCAGACTAGGCTCTCTGCCAGCCACATCCATGGATCTGGATTACACCTGTGCTTTAGCTACACTCACACCTCGGTCAGCTCCTGTCCTCAGAGGACAGTGAGTCCAATGAAACAGGGAAGAGCTGGCAGTGCACAACGGTTTGAAAAGTAAAGGTTGATTTGGCTTGTTTCATTTCACTCATTCATTGCTTCATTGGCTTGTTTCATTTGATTCATTCATTGTTTCAGTCTCTGCATGTTTCATTGCAGAAGACATTTCATTGCACAAGACATTTTATTGTTTTCAATGCATTTCATTACCAGAAAAGACACTAAGTATTTTGATTCACTGTTGTTTTTTGAACATACCAAAAGGTCAGTGGTTTAAAGCCACGGGTTTACATCACTCTCAGTTTATTTCCCTCACCACTGGTGTAGTAAAAAGAAACTTCTTACACTGATTGACACAAGAGCATTGTCTATGCATTTCAGTAGACAAGTAACTGCAGAGCAGGAGGTTGTTCAGCTTGCAGCCACAGGTTGCACAGATCCTAGAGTGGACATACTTAAACCATTACTAAGGTGCCTTCTACGAGATGTGTTTATTCTCTTTTCCAAAAAGGGAATAAATTGCAGTATAAACTCCCTGTGTGCAGCCAGATACACAAAGGAGACGTCTACTGTACTTACACCAGTGAGATTTCTATGTAGACAAGCTCATAAAAGGGCAAAAACTCTGTTTTGGTTTTGTACCTTGGGGTTTTTGTTCATAGCTGCATCTCTCCCATAAATACAGCAGTGCCTACTAAACCCAGAATTTTCTGAAATGAGCAGTTTGTTTTAACTCTTATTTCTGCATCCTTTCAGAGATTTTAAATCCACCAATGGCTTTTATTGTTAAGTCCATTCTTACTTGCTGATCCATGATGGCATCTGAATCCTTAAGGGAGACAGCACAGAGTCTGGGAGGCCAGTATGTTCACCAGATATAGGCTTGCATATTTATCCATTTACATGGGTTGGGTTTAGACAGCTTGTGCAGATAAAATTAGTTTACATAAAAGGGTATAGGGCATAATTCTGCTTTCACTGAACTTTCAAGGTCTTCAGTGTGGTCAATGTTCTATTTTTGTTCTTTTTTTTAGTATTGTTACTAGTAATGTAGTAGAGAATCAGGAGTCAGGCTTTGATCCTGGCCTCAAAATGTGACTTCGACAGAACAGCATTTTCAGTTACTTATGTGGGCTTGTGGTTCTCACACTTTATCAGCTGATTATTTATGTGCAAGGAGATTGGTTTTACCCAGTCTTAATCTTAGTAGTGTAAGAGGTTTAAGAGACTGCCAGAGAGATTATAGCTCTAATTCCTACATGTGTGCTTTCATTACATGAACACTCCATGGTGACTTGAAATTTCTTAGACTACTTGCATGTGTAGGCATTATTAGGAAATGAAAAAGAGTATTTAAAAAAAAGCATGGTCAAGATCCCTCCTGCTCACATGGATGGGATCCCATAGCATTGCCAACATCAGTGCTAGCTGCATCCTAATTTTGCTGTGGCAACTGGAAACTCTCATTTTGCTGATTTTCAGGATAAGAAGGTACATTTTATTGGTACAACTACTGTAGCTATGGAAAGTATCTTCCATTTTTGAAGTTACATAAAGTAAGACTTATTTAAGTGATTTTTATTTCTTGCCTTGTACTAGAGAATGAAAGCAGATAGTTGCTTCTTCCATGTCCATTAATTTCCAGTTTGGATAAAAAGACCACAGTAGCATATGTAAATGGAGTACACAGGTTACTTAGTGAGCATAGATGTAACACCTCAAATTCAATTTAAAGTAACCTTTGTGTTTCACGGAGATTCCAAGCTGGAAATTTTCCTGAATGGGGGTGCAGGAAACTTTTGATAGTGTGTTCTAGATTCAGCAATAAGATTCGAGATTATGTATGTACTTGTGTCAATATAAATTTCATATTGACTTACAGGCATTGGTGTATTCTTACAGCAAGTACTGTAGAATGGTGTTAAAGCTTTTAAAGAAATTTTAGAAAAGGTATTTTAGAATGAAATTAATGCCTTTGAGTCCAAATTGTATGTATAAGATGCATACTGGAAGCATTTAAAAAATACAAATACAGTAATAGAGAATTAGTTTTCTTTTGAGAGCTATGTTTCAGGAGCAGATTTTTAATGAATATAAAATCAACAGCTATGTAATTATTTAGACAATAAAAACATTTTAAAAGAGCTGTATCTTTTGTAATGAAATATGAAATTATATAAGTACTCCAGTTTGCAATTAATGCAGCATCTCACGATCAATATTGAAAAGTGATTTATCTTACAGAATGCGTACTATCTATTACTATATTTGACAACATTTAGAAAACGTAAAGCAAGGAACCTAATTTATAGGTTTACATGTCTTTCAAAACACTATGAAATTGTGGAAATACCTTTTGTTTAGGCATGACTGTAAAGTCAAATATGGGCTATATTTATCAACATAATTTGGAATCTTTGAGTAAGTTTGCCCACATTGTTTGCCAAGTTATCAGGTTTTTTTTCTGTTTTAAATCTTGATTTACACATTGATCTCTAATACACATAATGCTTGTGAAAGCTTTCTAAAGTTTACTACATGTGCTCTTTCTTTATAAAACATTTATTCCAAGCAAAGGTATTAAATATTTAGTTGTTTTTAAACTTGTGTCCACGCTTAAATAGTCTTAAAGGGTATTTTGAAAATACTTCAGCTGTAATCATCATGGTGATTTGTCACTTAGATTTTGACAGCATTTGGGTTGGTTGTTGGTTACCCTGACAGAGCCCTGCAGTATTTTTTCCTACACCCTCCCAAACAGTCACAGAGCAGCATTGTTCAGGTGAAAATCAAGGCAGTTTTTGTCTTTGCTCCAGACTAATGTGACCCTTTGAATGTGATCCTTTGTGTTCAATGCTGCTGGCTGTTAATGAGTCGGGAAAAAAGGTATTTTATTAAAGAAAAACAGGAATCCAAAAATAAAAAAATAATGGCAGGGCCCAGATGAGCCAGACGCTGCAGCTGGGCTCATGGTTATTGCTGAGCTCTGGTAACTCCTGTGGGTGTGAGTGGGATCTGAACTCTTTGGTACTGAATCTTTAGCCTCCAACCCCCATGTGCAATATGACACGGTCTGACCTGGTTCACTGCCAAGTCCAAGTTTTGTTGGCCCCAAGAAGGGCCATGGTGTTTCCTTTTTTGTGCAGACATTATTTGTGAGGACATGACAGAGCCAGCGTGCTCACTGGAGGTGGTGAATTAATGCTATTGCAAGTCTTTGATCACCCACATTGGGTGAAGTTTGATGTATATTCTAAAGTGTGTCCATTACTAACTCCTGAGATCTTGAGTCCATCTGAGTTCTTTAAGTCCATTGTGGAAAATTTGACTAAAGACTATACAATAATGGGGTTAAGTCTGTAGTACTACTACTGTTTCATGTGATTGTGGTATTTACATCTATTTTTTTCCCAATGTGTAGAATTTTAACATAACACAGGAAATCTAACCTTTCATGCAATAACTTTCTCCAGATATGCTGCATTAAAGGTGAATAACTTGACACTTGGCTTTTGCAAAGTAATGAAGATTTCATGTAGCATTTACATCTTCAAAAAACTTTTACAGGTTTTGCTTTTCTAGTCCATGAAGGAAACCTGTATTTGCTATGATACAAACACGCTGAAAATATAACATTTTATTTCTTTGCAATGGATTTTTTTTGCCTTTGTTTTTTTTGTGTTTGCTCGTGCATTAAATCAGTAGAGCACTATTTGCACAAGCAGAAAATTAACATAGTAACGAGTGTTGCATTTTATGTTTCTTTGTCATGCAGTAAATACTTGCAGCATAAATGGGAATATTTTCAGTTACTATGAACTTTTTTCAAAGGTCTTCGGTACTTTTAAGGAGAGCAATATACATTTGAAGTCACCTTATTTTGTATTAAATTATAAATTGTGCAAAGAAGTGGGTATTGTGGCACAGTAATTTTGTACTGATATGAAATATATAGCTATTAAAGCTATGGTTTGCTTTTTAACTCATTCTTTTCATCCTAATGCAAATTTGAGTGTTTTTATTAGGTTGTATTTTTCTATGTATATATACAATTTCAAAATACTATGATTGGGGAAACCGAAAAATGTAAGTATTGATTTGATTCTGATATTTAGAATTTTGGAATAAAATACCTCTTAATCAACAGAAATTCTGCTCTGTTTGTTTTTGCTGTTGTTTTTTTTTCCTTGGGTGCATTTTTTAAATGCACTTAATCAGAAAATATTTCATAGTATATGTTTGTACTCCACAATTATGTGCTAAATTCAGAAAGGTAACATTTACACAACTTTTACGTTCACACCTCAAGTGGCCCCTTGAATCAAAATATTTTGTAATCACAAGCAAGAAAAATGAAAAACTGATTTGCAACAGAAATTTCTACATACCAGAAATAAATATTTTAGACTTTATAGGTGCCACATTGCTGTAGAAAATGGTGACATCCTCAGGTTAGGAAAATTGTCAGAGAGTTGGAGCTTCTTTTCTTGTTGTATTATTAGTCTAATTTTATCTTAGTGTTACATTTTTTCTGATTACCAGTCATACTCACCTGTGTGAGTGGGGTGACAGTAATATTTTGTGCCATAATAAAGGCATACAGGAGAGTGTTCTATTGATAAAACAAACAGTGAGAAGTAAAATGTTAGTGCTTGTGAACACTTTAGAAAAACTCCAAACTAGTGAGTTCCCTGGCTTGCTAGTGGAGAATTTGTTAACATAAAGAGAATACTGGAGCTATGCTGCTGGACTTGTTGACTCTTTAAAACACCTGAATGATACTTTATTGTGTGCTTTGGTCATTAGTTAGATTGCAAATGAATTGTTAATACATTAATACTTTATTGCATATTAGAAAATTAATATTTTTAAATCGCCAGTTCAGGCTTTCTCAAGAACATGGTGAACAATTGGAAACACTTTGTAAAAATCTTTATAGGAACTTCTCATCAATATACTGTCTGATATACATAAATAATTAGGGTTAGTGCTGTCAGCTGCCCATCTCCTCACAAGGCATTTCACAATCAATCTGTTCATCTGCATCATGATAAACCTCCTGAAAGTTTGGTGCTGAATTATTACCCCTCTTGACAAACATACAGGACATATTAAGACTAAGTTTACAGGACACAAAAGTACAACACAGACCTTGCAAATGTGAGAAACAGAAGAATAGTGACAGTGAAATACCCCATTACTACTGTTTGTAATTTCAAATGCAAGCCAGGCCTGTGTCATACTGCTTCTGAGAGTTTTGCAGAATCCATATGGATTGACATTTCTGTGTCGTTTGTGCACACATTTTCAGCCCTGGCAGAATAGCAGATGCCATGTTCAGTGGCCAATGACAATGGCTGAAATTTGTTTAGAGTTTGAAAAGCATGTAGCAACCTTTAGATACTGCAGGAGTTACTGCTGGACACATTTCCTCAAGAAAATACTCAAGTAGTTGAAATAAATCACTACAAACCTTCATTTCGTCAAAGAAAATTTATTTAAGAAGACAGTCCTGATTGTGATTATATTTTTTCTGAAATAAATGTTATTGTGTACCCTAATTTTTCTTAGTAATTTTTCTAAATGTAATACAGGCAATTAATTTCCATGTTATTCCTCTTTTGGAGCCATTTTCAAGAGAGCTTTTATCACACATTTAACAGATTTTTCCCCCCAGAACTTTATAAATTAATAATTGTGCATATTCATATCGTCAGCATTAATTTCAAATGTTCCAGCTGCCAAGCTGGTTTAACTATTCCTCTCCAAATAATTTATATCCTGTTAAAAGCTCACGTCTGCAAACATTTGGAAACGAATTTGTGATCCACCCTTTCTCAATGCCACACCCCTCAGCCACCAGACAAATTCCTGAACAAAGGAAGCTCATAGCAGCAACAAGTTTTCTGCGGGCCCCTTTCTTCCACCTGGGACCACACACGGTTGCAGGGAATCCAAAATTAATTCAGTTCTAAGAGTGGCTGTGCAGGAACAGCCACTTTTCCTTCACAGTGCCCGCATAAAAGGTTGAAATTGAAAGCTGGGTGAGAGGATGTTAATTAAGCAAATAGGCACTGAGCATGTCTGCTAAACTAAAAAGAGATTTTTTTTTCTTTATGACCTCCTGCAAGAAGAGTTTCACATCAAATAAATTATTGTTTTATTTGTATGGTTTTTGTGGTCCTTTGTTTCTTTCAAGAAAGGTCCTGTCAAATGAAATCAGGTTTTCATGGCAAAGGTGTTTTTTTTTTTTTGGGTGCTGATGAAGAAAAAAGAGATTGACAATAAAGAATAATATTAAGAAGTATCTGCTGAGGAGGATGTGCATTTCCCACTGCAGCATTACCCTGTGAGCAGTGCCTCTTCCAAAATGGTGCCAATGAACTATCAGCAACTGCAATAAAAGCAAATTGTATTTTCTATGTCAATCCCAAATCTATTTCAAGTCATTGTTAATGGCAGTGAATTAATTACATTGTACTGTATTGTATGATATGGAGGCATAAGGAAAAATATATTATATTTTCTTCAGATTTTATAAGAGATATGTTGAAAATATGCACAGTTACCTCTGCACAGTTCTTCCTTTCAGTATGGGCAAATTTATATCCCACTACAGTTTGTGACTATTCCTCTGTTTCTCTTCCAATGAAGAAATTTTCTGCAATCTGAAATTACAGGATTTGGCCTAGTATGTTATAGTGTCTAAAACAAACCTTTTGTTTGACTGATCCATGTTTTGTTAAAAGGCAATTCAAGTAATTTTATACTTTCCAAGGAAGTTTCTATTCACTATTTCAACATAGACTGAAAATTTGCTATTAGCCCATTGTGTAGGTGCTTGCAGTGAATGGGATGTTGGCCTCACCGAAATCATGGCAGGGGCGTGCTCACCCACATCAGTATGGGATCCCTGTGGGGTGATCCAGGGTGTGCTCAGCTCAGAGATCCCTGTGGGGTGATCCCAGGGTGTGCTCAGCTCAGAGATCCCTGTTGGGGTGATCCCAGGGTGTGCTCAGCTCAGAGATCCTTGTGGGGTGATCCCAGGGTGTGCTCAGCTCAGAGATCCCTGTTGGGGTGATCCCAGGGTGTGCTCAGCTCAGAGATCCCTGTGGGGTGATCCCAGGGTGTGCTCAGCTCTCAGCTCAGAGATCCCTGTGGGGTGATCCCAGTGTGTGTTCAACTCCCAGCTGTGAAATCCCTGTTGGGGTGATCCCAGGGTGTGCTCAGCTCTCAGGCATGCAGCTGGCTGCCTGCTCTGGGTCAGTTTGGTTTGTCTGGATGTGCTGCCTTTCCTCAGGTTTTGGGGTTTTTTTCCAGCCTTTTACCTGGTATTTTCCCCAGCCTTTTTTCTGCCTTTTTTACCTGCTGGGAACAGCTGCAGTGGTTTTTCCATGACTCCAGCCTGGGCTGTGTGGAATCACCCATCTCCCTCAGCCCCTGGAACAACACTAGTGTCCCCTAAAGCCTTGATCCTACACACAGGCATCTCTCTGCCTTATGTAAGTGGTTACTCTTATCAGCAGTTCCTGATATCCTACATTACACTGATCAACAACATAGAGAATAAAAACCTTTAGCTCTCCTGAACATATTTTTTAGAGCTGAGGACGCACACAAGTAAAATTGGAACGCGTGTACCTGTGTTCGTGAGGGAGAGAAGGGCAGCAGAGCTGGGGGAAGGCTCTGGAGCACGAATGTGATGGGGAGCAGCTGAGAGAGCTGGGGGTGTTTATCCTGGAGAAAAGGCGGCCCAGGGGAGACATTATCGCTCTCCACAACTCCCCGAAACGAAGGAGCAGCCAGGTGGGGGTCGGGCTCTGCTCCCAAGGGATCAGCGACAGGACGAGAGGACACAGCCTTAAGCTATGTCGGGGAGGTTTAGGCTGGATATTAGGCAGAGTTTCTTCACAGAAAGGGGGATTAAACATTGGAACGAAAGACCTCGAAGGCCTTTCCCAGCGCGGTCGATTCCGTGTTTATGTGGATGTGTGGTTCACTGATGCCGGGGCAGCGCGGGCCCCTGAGGGGCTCCGGCACTGCCGGCAACAACCGCAGGGTGCGACGTGAGGGCCGCCGCTCCCGGGCCGATCGCCCCCCAGAGGCGGCGGCTCCGCTCCGCTCCGCTCCGCTCCTCCCCAGCCCCGCTCCAGCCCCGCCCCGGCACGTCTGTGGGCGGGCGCTGCCTCCGCGGAGCCGCCGGCAGGGCCCCGGTGCGGAGCGCGGTGCCGGCCTCCCGCAATATGCCTCCGCTGCCCTCGGGCTGCTCGCCATGCCGGGCACCTGCGGGCGCCTCTCCGCGCTGCTGCTGCCGCTGCTGCTCTTGCTGACCATGGAGCGGCCGCCTCCTCCCGCCTTGGCCGCCGCCGCCCGCCCGCAGCAGCAGCGAGCGGCGCTGCCCGGGGCCGCCCCCGCCGCGGCATCAGGTACCGACACCTCCCTGCGCCCACCTTCCCTCCCTGCATCCACCTTCCCTTCCCTCCCTGCGGTTTGGCCGGAGCGGGATCCCCGTTCGGAGCCTGCGGGGCTGTGTGGCCGGGAGCGCCCTAGGGGATGCGCACTGACCCGCGCGGGCGAGCGAAGCCTGGCCTTGGCTAGCGGGGCTCCAGGGATTCCTGTTGGCATCGCCGCAGGGAGATAGCCGAGCGTCCGCGGAATATAAATACACGTATATAAAAGCATGCATATATATGTGTGTATCACAGACATATGATTTATGTATTTATTTCTGTGTGTATCTGTATCGCTTTAAAAATAAACCAGCTGATAACGTGTGCGAGCATCTTGAGCCTGTCAAACGAGTGATGGGGCTGCTGAGCTCGTTAGTTTTTGCATCCCCTCTGCAGATGCTTATCCAAGACCACGAAAATAATGTGCTTATTTCAGCTTCAGGCCTTATTTTTGCAATCAACTATTCGAGAGTGCCCCTTTGCAGAACCAGAGCAAACGATGAGGTGTCTGTACTGTTATCTGGTTTAAAAAATATATGTATAATCTGAAGTTTAGTGGCTGAAATGAGGATAAACCCAGTGTTTTTCTTGACGTACTGCCTTTCACCAAAGAATTTCAAGATGGTTTCAAACATGAATTTAGACCTTTTAACACCAAGGCTTCGTTTTGGCGTATCACTGGAGCATATGTTTCATTTTTAGCATCTAGGCATGCTTCTGTTTCCAGTTGACTTCAGGAAGGTATAAAATGTGCTTAGTTTTAGGCAGATGGTTAATATTTTCCTGAATTGAAGCCAATTTGCAAAGCTGTCGAAGTATATTTGTTAATTAGGAAATATAAGCAAAGATATTAAATTGCAGTATTTGCTTGCAACTTCTTTAAGATGTAGGACAAGATTTGATAGAAAATGAAGAGAGTCTTAAATTTTTCTTTATATATTCTTAAAATGACTTGATTTGCTCTTCACGTCTTTTTTGTGTGGGTTTTGGTTTGGGTTTTTTATTTTTTTCCGAACATTAAAACTGTAGCATTTTGAGGAAAGGCATTTGATGAACGTCTTGGTACTTGTTTATTTTATTTTCACTGATGATTTTTCATTGGTTTGCTTCTTATCATACTTTTAGTAGAATATACCATAAATCACCAGCAAACACCACTTAAAAGGCATTGGCAGCATTTCTGACTCAGGCAGTGAACATTTTGCTCATTAAAAATTGAGTGGCAAAAAAAAAAGGGGGGGGCAGTTTTTCTAATTCAATGACCCTCTTTGGTTTCAGGTATTGATTTCTTTTCAAGAGGCTCTGTTACCTTATCTCCTTCAGCCCTGGCCAAGTTCTTTGCTGGTATCTAACATTTTGATGCCTGTTCTGTTGGCTTGCTGTTCTTGTTGCAGACCCATGTGCCCAGCTCTTGCTGCTTTCTTTTATTTGCTCATTTGGCATCATAGGTTCTGAGGTATGAGAGTCCAGAAGTGTCTTCTAGTCCACAGCTTTCATGATCCCTCTCAATTTATAAATGTTAAAAATCATCATTTGAGTCAGCTGTCAGCATTTGTTTATGTTAGGCTTAAATGTAGTTAAAAGATTTATTTCACTTGTTGGCTGGATTTCTAAATGATCTTGATTAATTTTTTCTTTTATAAAAACTGAAAAAAAGCCAGTGGTAGACTTTGGAAAAGATAAAGCAATTACTGCTCTGAAACTTTTATTATTCTGAAGAAGCTACTAAGCACCTTTGGGTTTTTTGTGTGGTGCTTCAGTAAAGCATGTAGGTAATTTTTGCTTTATTGACATTTTGGACAATTTTTAGCAGGAGAACGTGACTCCAGATGTATATCTAATGGATACTAATGTCTTTTTATGTTAAATTATCATCTGATGGTTTACAGCTGACAGTGAGGCAGGATAAATGGCTGCTGCCTTTCCAGCAGGGCAATCCCTCAGGGCAGGGCTCTGAAGAGGCAGCTGCAGGTCCTGCACTGGGGACTGCCGGGCAGGCACTGCCTTCTGCAGGCAAGGAAGATTCTGCCTGAATTTGGATTTGTGCAGGGTATTTGTGCCCCCAGTGCTGCCACAGTGAAGGAGGTTGATCCTCCCTGGCTTGAGCTGGGGCTGGAGTTCCCAGCTTGCTGCCATTTGACGTTTGTTCCTGTCTGGATGTCCCTGTTCTGTCCAAGCTCGTTACACCGCGTTACAGATCAATTCCCTCCTGGATTAACTGACTCCTGCCAGTGTCATTGTTGTGCTGTCTGAGGAGAGATGCTGAAGTCAGCACAGCCATGTGCAGTGTCTGGGGTGCACGCTCTGTGCTGACATGGTAGTGGCACATCACGACTGAGAGGGATTTTTTGTCATCTCTTTATCTTCCCCTAAAAACAACAGCAAACTTACCACTGCCAAGAGAAATAAGTAAATTCTATACCGAGGCAGAGAACACCTACAAGAGGGACCCAGTTCATGGAGTTATTGTGGCTCGTCTCATCTCACAGATACCAGCATTCTTCCAAATTAAAGAAGAAAATAAAGAGATTGGAGAGTGAGAGAGACAGGCCTCTCTGGTTAGGGTGGTGATTGCTGGAGTGGAGAACCTGCCTTGGTTCTTCCCTATTCATAATGGTTTTTTGCATTTTGCATGTGGCAGTTTGGAAATCTGGGCTCTGGTGTGCAGGAGCAATTGAAGAGAAGCTGCTGTGTGCTTCAGATATTCATCATTGAGTTCAGCAGGCTTGAGCACAGAATTCAGTGAATTATAGTCCTGGCTCTGATCCAGGCAAATCTGGTTTTGTTTTCCATGCTCCCTTTTCTTTATCTTTATTGAAGTGCATTCTTTATGGGAGCTGAGAATTACTTTCTTTAATGTTCATGAAACTTGGGATACCCTGATATCTTCATCCACATTATTATTCTCTTTATAATGCAGCTATTGTGCTATAAATAGAGCAGAGCCCACTAATTGAATAAGTGATAGTTATCTGTATCAGCTCTGTGGCAGGTCTGACATGTACTGAATGAACAACATGCTCCTGCAGGAAAAGCAGCTGTGTCAGTGGGAGCTGTCACTTTACACAGGGTGACATACAGCATCTTCATGTCGGTGTTTTTCTGCCATGTTGAGACAGTAAATTAGACTTGAACGATGATTTAAAATAGGTGTTTTTTTCAAGTGTGGATAGTCCCTATACCTTTTCTAATCCCTACATGAACAAAAAAACCCCTTGGCCTGTTATTTGTTAGAGGCCATGGTAAATCTGCCTCTTGTTCCAGAATTCAGGGAACAAGGAGTTTATTTTGATTTGGTGTATTTTTATTTTTTTTTTAATTTTTTTTTTAAGGCAGATGGCTTTGCGTGTCATGGGGAGATTAGCTTGGTTCTGTAGGGTGAAGTTCAAAAGCTGTAGCAGCTATCAGTGTGCTGAACAAAGGTGAGGGGGTATTTGGGGTTGCTATGTGGATTTATTTGTTAATACACAAACCCTTGTTTGTCGAGACAGATGAGATAAATATGTGATTGTTGACAAACCTAGAAGAAAATTAGAGATTGCTATTTTACCTGCTGGAGACAAATTCCCTGCCGGAATGCTGCCTTGGGAATTTGATTCTGAGCCCATTTCTCAGCACTGTCTGCCTGCATGTGATGCTGTGAGTGGCTGCCTAATGTGAAGCTGTGTTGTGGACAAGTAATTTCTGGTTCAGTGTTTTCTAAACTCTTTTGTATGTTGTCTGCTTCTTCCTCATCCTTCCAGAAGGAGGGAACGTTTTCATGCTTCGTTTTTATTTGTGATACCTAAAGGGAAATATTTATCCAAAACAACATGTGTGACTTACTGCTTTTTCAATCGTGGTGTTCCGTGTTTCTTGCTGGAGAATATTTTTCCTAATGACTTGTATATTGGTGTGTAGTTGATACTTAGGTATTTAGAGTAACATTTCGTTCTGATACCTTGTAATGTTTGTCTGGGTTTGAATTTGAGCAATAATACATAATAATGCACTTTTAAAACCCCATGGTGCAGTGTGACTGGCTCCTTTGTCACTTGATGGTATGGCTTACTGTCTCCGAAGTCACTGGACTGGGGATTAGTAGGGCAGCAATAAATCCAGTTTTGTTTTAGAGCTTTTTGTTGCAGTCAGATACCACAAGAAAATGAGTGAGGAATTAAAAGCTGTATGAGAGATTCTTTAGCATTCCACCAAGGAAGGAAATGCAGTCATTTTCATGCTTAGTGATTATGTAGGATACGGTTCCTGCTCAAGAAGCCAGGGCTGTCTGAGCAGAGACTTCTGATCAGAACTGGCATTATTTGTTTTCTGCGAGCAGCAGCACAACCCTCTTACCCTGTAGATACTGGAATATAACTGGTGTCAGGGAAAAGGTTTATTTTCAAGTTAGAAGTGCTGCATGCACACCCCAGCCAAATGGTTTAGTGCAAGCAAGTTAACTCCACCTATAAAAATAAGCTCAGAAAATGGCCTTTGATTTGCTGTTCATTTTTGTCAGGATTCCCAGCCTCTGGTGTTTACAATAATGGCTTCTCAGCTAGGTGAGGAAGAATGAAAGACTTAGACGTGTCCTGATTTGTTGGAGATGATGTTCTTAGGTGTCTGAGCTTTCTGTGCTGTTCTAAGACTTAGTAATGCAACAAAATATTAGTGAGGGCATTAGGACACTGAGAGGGGTAAAGCATCTGCAGTTTGAAATGGGAATGAATAAGGAAAAAGAAATGTTCATAGATGCACGTGCTCCAGGATATAGGTCACTCCGTTGCTAATACAAGAGGAGTTTGGGGTTTTTCATGGTAAAGCACACATGAAAAATATATGTACTACTTTTTTTTTTTCCTCAAGAAGAGAATCTGCATAAACACAGGGGTACTGAGGAGTTCTGAAGAGTAAGACATCTCTCCTGAGCTGAAAGCTTGCTTTCATTGAAGCCTGTAATACATTATAGAGCATCATGCTCTATACTTCAGAAAGCTTGATTTCATGAAACTTGCCTTGATAGTAGCTTTCATTGTAAAGAACTGAGAGAGACAATGTGCTTTAGCATTCCTAGCGTCATGGCCCATGGTTACATGGTCAGGAGTGGCAGGAAACAAGGGATTAATGATGGCAGGAAGCTACCTATTGCAAGGTGGTAGTTTTTGCAGTTCTTATTTGTTTTGCTAAAGTTTGCTTCTTGTCAGTCTGTTGGCAGAAGGTACACCATCAAAGGCCAATTGCTATGTAAAAACATTCACTGAATTACCGTCAGGCTGAGAAAAAGGCAGGTTGAGAATTTGGAATGCAGCTGCTATCTGGGTCACTGGGGATCTGTAGCATACTTTCTCTGTGAACTAGCTCAATAGATGAAGTCTTTGAAGACAGAGGCAAAGATCTGAGAGGAAAGTTTATTCAAAATAAACTTAATTCTTGGTGTGTCAAACTTAGCAAAACAGCACAGGTTACTTTGTTGTCTTGAAAGTTGCATATTACTGTATCCTTCTGTAATGAATGGGGACTTGAGGCACAATGTGACAGAGCAAACGTGTGCTCTTTATTACTCCTGATAGTGTTTCATTCCTAATTCATTGGTTATGCATCTGGGGCTCTCTAGGAGCACCCAGGTTCCTTGATCAACCGTATTCCTTGAACCATCAGAGGTAGTTTACTCTCAAATAACTCTTCTGTGTTTAGTAGGTTGAAACCACCAGGTCTAGTTCCTCCTGCCTAATCCTGGCTTGCCAGGGGTGTTCCAGCACAGCTCCTGGGTGCTCCTAAGCTGTCACCTTCCACACATGACTGCAAGAAGTTGTATTCAGCACGCTGCAAAGCAGCTGTCACGTTTCCTGCCTTGCTTCTCTGGCACTAGTTGTAGCAGAAAACATGAGGTTTGAGAACACTTTTCCTGCTAGCACACATTTGAGGGGAGGATGTGAGTGTGCACAACTTTACAGCCAGCAGTAGGGAAGTGTATTTGCTGAGAGAACCTGTGCTAGGGAATTCGGGGTTAGAAAGTTGAAGAGGATTAATTCACCTTGCAGAGGTCTCTAAGCCTGGTGTTTAGTAGGGCAGATTTCACTCACGATGTACCCAGTTGGAATAGGCGTTCCAGATCCATTCAGCAGAGCTAGGTTCCTGGGAAAGGGGAGTTCTTCCAAACCCTGAGCCTGCAGCACAGAGCATGTGCTGGTACAGCCTCCCACCATCTCCCTTTCACATCTACACCTGTCTGTACAGAGGGTAACCTCTGGGCAGTTTGCTGCCCTGACATTTGGGGGATTTAGGTCAGGAAGGGATGACTCTTAGATCTTTCATACGAGAGAGCACCCATGGACTGTAGTGTGAGCAGGTTCTTGCTCCAGATCAGCATCAACAAGGACAAGGGTGTGGAGGACCCTCCAAAGCACCACGTACCTTAACACAGCTTCTCAGCCAGAGTGCAAGGCAGAAGTGGGGCACCAGCAGTTCTGTCCAGTAAGAAATCATGTGCTGTGAACTTCACAAGCAGCTGCCAGTTGTTTGTAGAGGATGTGATGTAAGTCTCCTCCTGTCTCAGTTGGACCAGCTGCCCTGACTTTCCAAATGACCCTGTGTGCCCTGTGGCTGTAAGCACATTGTGCATTCCTGTAAACACCACAGTGACAGGTCTGCAGCTTATGGCACTTGCAGGGCATCACCCTGGTGATGTGTGGCCTTGTCTGATGTAGCTCCTGGAAGCCATCTGTGTGCTCTGCTGGGGTGGACAGGCCTGGCAGTGATGTTCTTGCCTGTCTGTGGGTGCATAAGCCCCCTAAGTCTCACCAAGGGCAGGCATGAACCCTTATTCTTTCCCCTCAATTTCTTGTCCTTCTTTTTCTTCCCTGATTATGCTTTATCACATGGACTCGAAGAGAGTCTCTGCTGTCTGAAAGAAGTTAGGGCACAATTTTCACAATGTGAAAATGAGGCAGGAGATGGGTTACAGGGTCAGTTCTTCCTGCTGGACTTCCACAGGACTCTTTCTCCAGCATTCTGCATTTACTGTTGATAGTGCCAGGTACCTAAGAAACTGCACTTCTACCAAGGGAAGAGATTACATCTCTTGCCTCTCGTTGAGATTACCTGAAACAAATTGTGGCTTATGGTGGGTAAGAGAGCAAAAAACAATTTTGTCCCTCTACCTTGTGATTGTTCCTTGTCCCATTTTGAAGAATCTGGTGGTTTTGGTGTGGATCTTACCTGAACCACTGGCAGCTATACAAGTTAAGCTGCATGACAGCTGTGGTGGGGAATGTTGGGGGTTTTTGGGTGTGTTGAACATGATGCAGTGCTTGTAGGTATGAGTGTGAGGCATGTATTGAGCCATGTGCATTAGGAGGTCATGAAATAAGAACAGAGAGAATCTCAGAGCCACTTCAGCATGTCCCCAGCAGACTGTGGTTGAATTGTTTGTTTGGGTGTTTTTGTTTGTTTGTTTCAGTGTGGTCCTTAATAGTTCATCTGCCTCTTCTGAAATGTTTTCTTGTATTTCACATACTTTTCTTTATTTCTCTTTAATCTTTTACCTGTATTTAATGCTTGAACTTCCCTACTGGAGTGTGCATACAGCTTTCAGGGTTCTTGTTGTAGGTTATTTTAGTTTCAGGTCTGAGCAACTCTTTCATCACTCAAATTAATTTTACTTTTAGAATCATTGGTATTACGGTTTTCATTTACTGCAAGAATTATTGAGTAAGGCCATGCAAGATATACTTTATTTTGTCACCCCATTTCCATAATGAAGCATGGAATTTGCATCAGACTGTGAGCCCCAAATTATTATTATTATTAGGGTTGTGTACTCCAGGTAAAACTTCTAGACAGATTTGCTAAATGTATTAAAATTAGCAGCTGAAATAAACCAATCAAGTGAAGATGATACTTGTTGGTTTTATTTTCTGTGATTTGAGAGTAAGTGAGGATCTGGAACTGGGTGGGTGTTTAGGCTGGAGGGGCCATCAGGAGCATTCTTAAAACAGGGTTGGCACTGAACTCACACCTGGGAGCTTTTTCCTGCCAGGCCATGAAAGACTTCAGGACTGGGGAACCTCTCTGGACGACCTATTCCCATGATTGTTCATCCTTAAAGAGAAAAGCAAATCCCTCATGTCCAGTCAGATCCTTCCCTGCAGCTGGTGACTGTTGCCCTTCATTGCCCTGCCACACATCTCGACAGAGCTCTTGGCCCTTAATTTTTGGTGAAGGTTTGGGTGAGGGAAGGGCCCCCAAAGCCTTTCTTTTGCAAGCTTAAACCAGGCTCATGTCTTTCATGTGCCTTCCCCAAATGCATGCAGACATAATGGAGTTGCACCCTCTGCTGCAGATTTGGGGCTGTTTCATAAATATGATGCATACAGTTGGCTCAGTCTGCTGAAATAGATACTAGTATGTAGCATGGTTATGAAACTTGGCAAAACATCAAATCTATTTATTGTTAATGACTCTCCATGAGCAAGGCTCCCAGATGAAACTGATTGGAACATTCTCATGGAAGTTATTTTCTGTGAGGTGGCAAATCTGGTTAATTTCTACGTGCTGATCTGAGCTATACTGGAAAGAAGGTCAATGATGTGAAGATATTAGAAAATATTGGCCATTTTGCTGGGATGAGGCAAATGTGCTTGCACTCTTCACCTATTATAGACTCTAATGGAATTTAAAGAAAGTCTTTTCATGTAATTGTGGAAAACATTTTCCCTCTGTTTTGAAGCATTTCATTAAGTGACTGAACAGGAGAAATTAGTAGTTTTGTGTTGGGTAAATGCAGGATTTTGGAAGATTTTATGTTTGGAACAATAAAAACTGTTAATAACATGAATTATTGCTTGTGATAAATATCACAGGAACTTATTCCATTGTTTCTGGGAGCAAAAGAGAAAACTCACTCTCACTGGGCTGCAGTAGAGAGTTTCTTTGGATTACAGACCACTGATATTGAGAAAGTCCTCTAATTAAATTCAGAGACCCAGCAAAACATTTGTGAGATCCTGCATAGTTTGGGTGCAGTGCTGGGCAAAAGAATCTGTCATGGCTATTTGCCTCTTAATCAGTTGTCAGGTTCCTTCTCCCCTCTTGTGTTTTTGTTGGGTGTTTTTTCTTAAGCACAGTAGAGAAAGCCTGTCCCTCAACAAGTCTGGCTGCTGGATTCTTCAGTGTTCCATGGAACAGATTGTCCCAGAAATACTTGAGTGGATTTGTTTCCTCCCAGTCCAGCTGGCACAATCTCAGAGGTGCTGAATGAATCTTGAGTATTTGGGGGGTAAAGAAGGAAGTGTTTACTGCCCCATTCTTAGCCTCGGTGTCAATAAAACCATTTCCCTCATCCTAGAAAGGTTTCCATGGTGCTAAGTTGTTTTCCCATTACTCTCTGCAGGACTTGGGCCGCCTGCTGAGAAGGGAGAAGTTGTGTTTGTGCTGGAGACAGCACAGCTGGGGGTTCAGCTGGCTCCTGGAGCCCTTCCCTCCTCTAGCGATGAGCTGTAGCCCGGCAGTAATGATTCCCAGCAGCAGTGGCTGAGTCATTAACACATCCAGCACTGGCACTTACCTGGATGGCATCCATGGATGCAGAGAGTGATGTTATTGTGGTGCAGTCCTGGCTCCATTGCTTTTCTTTAGCCTGTGATCTGATTTGACAGAACTTTCTCTTCTTTTAAACCTTTTTAAACTCTGAGGAATGACACTTACTTAAAATGAGTAGGAATCTTCAATCAGTTTTCTAATACCCGGTGTTGTATTCTTTGTTGTTTTGTGGGTTTTTTTATCATTCACTCTATTAAACTCAACTTTAATGAAAATTTCTATATGAAAGACACTGTAGCTTGTTGGATGCTCTTGCTTTGTTGCTGCAATATGGATTTCCTAACTCTTGCAATAAAAAAATTCCATTCCACAGGTACAAAGCTACCCTTAGGAAATGTCATCCTGCAAACTTTAAATGCTGTTTTCTCCATATATGTCTTTATACATTGGCCTTCTTCCAAGGGATTAGAGGATCTTTTCCTGCAGGTGAGAGACAGACATTGCTGCAGCATTGCAAATATCTTTCTTGAAGGAGTGGTATGAGATTTTACAGCTTTAGGGGAAGAAAAGTATTTTCAGACAAGGGTAGTGACCAGGTTGTTATTGAAAAATATCTCTGAATGCAGCAGTAGTTGTCCTTTGCAATTAATGAGTAATGTGCATTGATGTTTGAATTTCTGCTTTGTGGGGTGTATTGTGTCACAGAGTCTGTGGATGCATATCTGTCTTAGGGTTTCTCAGCATTAAATGTCATGTTTGAACAGGTGCTACTTTGTTTTCCTGTGATATTTTCCCTCCTTCTGTCAAATTAAAGGTATGTTTAAAATTGCACAGTTTTTTTTTTAGCTAATTCCACTCACGAGCCATCACTGGGAGTTCCACAAGACAAGTTCTGTGCCTGACCCATTAGGATAAAAATAAAAAGATGATTCATGTTGCAAGGATACTGGAATATTCTTTCTGTCCAAGGATATTGACCCTGTTATAGGGTAGGTTTGACAAATCACTAGAAATTCTCTATGAGAAATGGTCTCATTTTGTCAAGATGCTGCTGCTGATTTATTTTTACTGTTTAAATGCTGAAGGTTTAATTGTAAAGTTCATGAGTTGGAAATCCATGTTGTTGGCTTGTCCTTTAATAGGCATTTGCCCATTCTTCTTGAAGTTGTATAATATATTGTGGGGTTTATATAAAAACTCTATATTTAAAATAGAATATCATGAAGATTTCATAATATTTCCCTTTGTACTTTTCCCCCAATATTCTGTAACAAAGTGTGAATTTTTAATATTTTCATTCCCTCAACTCTGATGCAAGGTAAAACGATATTGTCAGTGATTTAAAAATAAAAAAGGCAGCATTACAGGTTTAGTATTAGTCAGTGAGTAAACTGAAATGAAAAAAATAACCTTATAATGGCCTCTGAAATGCTTGGGCAAAGCTACTTTATTTTTGTAGGTTTTAGGAGCTCTTTGTAGTATTTACTTGCTCATTTTAATCTCTTCCACTTGTAAATTTATCTTAATTTGAAAGGTAAGTTTTATTTAAGATTTTATTCTTGCTGTATTAATAATTTATCTAACTTACCTCAAATTACAGAAGATGATATTTAAAATAAATGACTGCTAAATAAGTGAAGCTCTGCAGACTGCAGCATTTCATTTTGTCTGCTGCCTGTCTCCCTTGCCCCAGGAAGGTGAATTTCTGCTTCAGTCTTCCATGGTAACCACAGCTCTGAGAATCAGGCTGGCTGATTCAACAAAATAGCAGCAAATCAAAATGCAAAGTTGCTATGGTAATTTTAATTCTCATAGGTTTATTGTGTCCTGTGAATTCTCATGTTCTGTCTTGGGTGATGACACAGCCTGATTTTAATTTGTGAAGAAAGGCATCTAATGGTGAAAAAACATCTTTCAACTCCTTACCAAATGAGTACCTTGCAGCAGTACGTGCTATGCACTTAAAATTATTCCTGTGAATTTTTAAAATGACATATATATGCCATGCAGTGCTAAAGGAATATTGGGGGAACAATCCCATTTAACCTTCATGGCTGCTTTCCTGTCTGAATTTCATGGCTCTTGCTTAGGTAGCCCATAAAAATGTATAAAGGGGAATTTTCCTTCTATTTTCTATATCTTCCCAGGAGCACTTCAAAGTGCTTGGGGGTGTGTTCCCACTGGAGAGGAGAGTGAGTGGTTAGCAGCTTTATGGATTAGCCTGATGCCATTCTGCTGCACTTCTTAGAGGCAGGATCATTCCAGGAAGGTGTTCATTGATTATGCAGCAGTAATCATTAGGGATACAGCCTATGATCATCTGGTTTATTTTATTGATTTTGCAGGACCTTAATTTTGTCAGTATTTGGTTGCTGTCGACATTTGTGGAGTGATTATCGTGTTTATGCAGTTTGTTTATGCATCTGGTCTGAGACCTTGGATGGAAGTGTAACCCCTTCTAATGGCAGATCACATCTGATTGTAGAAAATGGCTATTTTTGTTTATTTATTCTAATAAGTCATCAGAACAGCCCTCTCCTATATACAGCAGATTTTCAAATTGAATAAGCTATCATTTGCCTGTGGAATCGTACAGATTTTGAATACTGAGGCTCTCCAGATTATAAAGTAATCCAAATCCATGAAATAATTGCAAGCATTAAAAGTTTGCATTTTTTTAAAATGTGGTGGGGGTTTTGTCTTTTTTTTTTAATTTAATTTTATTTTTAATGTGAATTCAAAGTAGTGCTGCAATCAGTACCTGTACAAGTGTGACGTGGAATGAGATGGATGGGAATTTAATGTCTGTAGGGAAATACAAGGAGTGTCTAAAGTCTTTCTCACTTGTGAAAAATTACCTTATGCTGGGCAAATATCACATCAAAATGTGGCAGTTCAAATTTACCGGAGATGGATATTGGCCATATTTAGTCCTAATTAAATTTCATCTTTCCTTTAAGTTGCTTCTGAATTAGGAGGAACTGACAGCAAAAGTTGTGGGGAGGAAGGTTAATTGGTTTACACTGACCTAATGCCTGTTGATTACTTTGGAAATTCTTTCAGTGCCTAAGTACTAATGAGGAATAAATTGATATTTTTCAACAAATATTCGAGGACAAGATTTCTAGTAAGAGTGTTTGCAGTTTTCTTTACTTCTCTCTTCAAAAAAACGAATCTCCTTTTCCTCTTGTTGTTTGCTTAAGATTTGTATTTATGTATGCACACAACTCCATACAAAATAAACTCCTGAAATATTTTGGTATAAAAGGAAAATAATTATTCTGTTAAAGTGAAAGAAAATAATTATTCTGCTGAAGTTAAACAAAATTGTTGTCAATAAATAAATGCAACTAACAACTTTTTTGTGAAAGCATCAGTAAAGTGCAATGCTAATTCTATGTAAAAAGTGGTGCCAAGTCTATGAATACTTTTTCTGGGAAAAAATGGTCAAGGTATGACTCAGGTAAACATTCTATTTCTCTGGTGTGTTGGGGTTTGTTCTTTATTTATTTACTTTTGGTTCCTCTCAAAATCCCTTTAAGGAGGGATAAAGGCTTTGTTCTTATCTGTAAAATATATAACACTAGCTTCAGTATGTCAGCAGGCAGCCAGCTTCTTCATACTGTCTGATCCAATTTTATTATAATATGAAACTGCATTTGAGGTCTGTTTTGCACGAAATGAATAATTAGTCTTTGACCTAGTAATTTACTTAGAACCTTGAAGTTTTCTCTGGATCATGCTAATTTCCCAGAGGCAAATCCCTGGCAGTTTTTCATTCTGCTAGATTAGAAGTGTCCCTTTAAAGTGCTCATCCTGATGGGTTTGATTCAATGCACTTAATTTCATGTAATAAATTCACCACTCTTTTTAGTGTGAGGCTTGCAGAAAACCTCATCTTTAGAAAAGTACTGGTCTTTTTTCATAATCAGAGATCTCACTGATTATAGGGACTCCCCATCACAGAGATTACTCCAGGCTGGATTGAATTGTGGGAAGAAGGAGACTGAGCAGAGCTCTGCAAAGGAAAGAGGACACTATGAAAGGCAAGGGGAAATAAAAAGTGGGAAGGGGAGTTTTCAGAACCTAGTGAATGAGCAGAAAGCAGATGTATTTTTGTTTAAGATGACAGCAGACTGTTGGGTTTACATCTCTTCCTGCATTGTTTTGTTCAGCTCTTAAGAGGAAAAATATCCAGTTGTTTCAAGAGGTGCAGCCCCTCCTTGATGTGGTACTGAGGAGTCAGAATAGTGTGTGAAAGGTGTTCTTATGCTCTGTTTTTAATTTTCCCAATGAGGTGGGAGGAAGGGTCACCTGAATACTGTAGTGTGTGCTGAAATGATGCATGTATTGATATGAATGAGCTTCTAGTAAATAATTTACATTTCCTCTTAACCCATGTACAGATGCCTGACAATTCTGGCACTGTGCCTATCACAACTATGCTGGTGAAATAAGGATGTGGTTCTCTGTATCTGAAATAAAGCCTTATTTGAAGCAAATATAAAATAATTTGTTTGAAAAAGTCTCAGAGTTAGAATATAATTGGGTTTTTTTCCAGCAAAAGCTCACTTGAGTAGCCTGATGTGTGACAAAGCTTAGGCAACAGTGTGCTAATTTTTTTTAAATTTAGCATCTGTTAGTTTTTCTTGACTGTGAGGCAAGAGCTTGGTGGAAGCATCTAGACCTGACTAGATTGGGTTAAATTGCCTCCTACAGTAAAAATGACTGTAACTGCCTTTCTCTGTGTAAAAGGGACTGCCTGTTCCCCCCAGGACCTACCTTTAGCTCTGTTGTAATTGAAATTTTGTAGATTCCTTCTGTGGAAATTGGTTGACCAGAAATATGGGAATACTGTGGTGTCCTACTTTCCCAGACCCTGTTTTGCTGCTTTGTCCTTGGAAATGGGTAATGTGTTCTGTGTCACTGCAAAGAGGTTTGCCAAAGCTCTTCTCTTAAATATCCATCCTAATGTTTGATTTTGCATTAAAGTATTTTAAGGGAGTGCGGAGCTACAGAGCTGTACTGTATGGATTATGTGCATTGGCTGTTCGTGTACAAATGTAGCAAATGCTGATCAGCTCTGTGCTTCAGTTGGTTTTAAAAAATAGATTTTACAGTGTTTTTTATGGTACCTGTATTGTCTAAAAGCAGTTTTCTGTAAGTGTCTGTAGTTGAAAGGCAGTGACCAGCACCCCTGACACAGAACAGTAAAACATCAGTATCTTTTCTCCAAAGGGCATTTCAAGGAGCAGCCTGTGCTTGCTTTAAAATTAGAGCCATAATGCTGCCACTTTGCCTAAAGATCAACCTAAATAAGGCAGTTTTTAGCAATTGCTGCAGTCTGTGTCTGTCCTTATGTACCCCTGTTCTTTATGCATCACTTTGGGGTTAGTGTTGAGTCCCTGGCTGGAAAGTTTTAAATCCCAGAGTGATTCTGGAGAGGGGTGGTCCAAATTTGCCTCCTGCTAAGTGCAAGAGGGAGACTGTCAGCAGTTGTCAACTTCCAAGTATTTTCTTTTTGCAGCCAGGTGGAATGATTGCATTTGTTGTCCTAAGTGTGTGTTGTTCTTATCTAAATCTAAGCTTCTCTTTTCCTGAGGAATTGATTTTTACAGCTGGTTAGGTATTTGCTGAATTTTCTCAGACCTTTTGTGAACAGTGTGAGCTTCTTTGCTTCTCAGTTCAGTCATAAGTTGTTGAAAATTAAATATGCCGATTGTAGTCACAACTAATTAATATAGACAAAGTTAAAATTGCACAGGCCAAAACACTTGCAGTGTATTTTTTATTTTAGCAATGTTCCTGCTCCATTTTAGGGAGGAAAAATAATGTTCTGCTATTTCTTTTCTGCTACTGTTTTAAATCAGAGGAGCAGCATATAAAACATCCTTATAAAGAATTGTGTAATTAGTTTCTAAATTAGATATTCTGATACCAATTTGGAATAGATAGAATGATTTGTGTAGAGTTAGAAAGATCTTTATACATGTATATGCCCATTTGTACCAGGGTCTATAAATTACTGCATGGAGTATGACAGGATAAAAGAACCCTGATAGCTAACAAATGAAGCTTACATTTGGCTGTAGAGGTTATTAATTAGATTTGCAGGTTATTTGATAGCTATAAGAAGCATAATTGAAAACCAGCCAGAGAGCTCACCCCATGCCTGACAATAACTCTCACAAGACACCCATAAAATAGTTATGGGAGTTTAGGGGTCACCTATTATGTCATTTTAATGCACTGTGCAGGGCAGAAAGCTCAGTCCTGTGTCAGTGCTTTGTACCTCACTCCAGAACAAAGGTACCCACAGATGGATGGTGCCCTGTGGGGAGGGGCGCTGGGCCCTCCACTAAATCACCCCCACATGTATGTGGATTTTTAATGAACTGAAGGGGGCTCTTACTTTTGCAGTCTATGCTTTTGTAGCTTGTCACTGCTATTACTGTAGTTTTAGGGAAATTTTAAGAAGTAATGATTGGTTTTTGTGGGCATGAGGATGGCTTTTGTATGACCTTTTTGTACTGGAGCCAGATGTGTGTTGGCTGTCTAGATTATGTGTTTCATTGATTTCCACCCCCCATGGCAATACCCATTGCAATATTGGATATGTAGTAAAACCCCTTATTCTTATTACACATTTTTTCTTTACACATCAGTGCACCTTTCATATCCTTAATTGTGTTAAGCCAAAAATACGGTGTTCTATGAATGTGAAAGATGGGAAAAGGGTTGTTCAGGCAGCTAAGACCAAGGAAATGGCACGGCCCTGGTTTTCTCTGCCTGGTGTATTCAGTTGCCATACAACTCAAACCAGTGTGTGCCTTTTCTGGCATGGGTTTGAACATATCTGGGCAAGAGTGAGAGGAGTGCCCTCTGAAGGAAGGAGCTAATGAATACTTTGATTGTAGTTACTGTTCATCCCATAAGATATTGTTTGACTGGGTAGTTATCTGTGTGTTTGAGAAGAGTGACTCCTTCCAGGGGCAGAACCTCTTTGGCTATAGGGACTTGGTGATAAATAGGGAAAGGGACTTAGAGCTGGGTTGCAGAATGTGTAGGAATTCTTTCTGGGCAGTGCCCTGTGTGTATGTTTTCACCACCACATATCTCAGTTAATGATGTGTGTAGTTTGGAACACATTGGTGCCTGTGAGGGCTCTGGCCTTGACCATGGTAATTAAATCTCACATAAATGGTAACCAGATGACATGCTTGCCTGCAGAATTAAGAGCAAATTACATGGACCATAATTGAGTGGGGGTTTTTTTTGGTTGTTTTTTTTTTTCACTGTTACATTTGTACTCAGCTTGCAATTCCAAGCAGTTCTTTGTCTTAATTCTGTGATATGATTTCTGAGTTAGGACAGTGATGTGAAGCCAAATTCCAGGCATTAGATAGTTTTTCTCAAAGAAATGAGGTGTCATCAGTTTTACTGGCCAGGACATTTCTGAAGTAGCTAAATGTGGAAGAAGGCCTTGTTTCCCTTTGTTTGAATAACTGCTGCATTTGTATGAATGTTTATGAGAAACATTTTAATGCTGTAGGAGCTGGCATTTCCAGTGGACCTGCCAAGGGAGGAATCCCTTCCTCTGAGGCAGCACAAATCAAATTAGCGAGGACTGAGTTCTTCCTTCTAATTGTAGGAGTTCTGTCAAATCTGTTTAATACTGAGATACAGCTGACCCACTTGTGTTTGGCACGTGTCAGTGACCAGAAAAAAGCACAAGGTTCATCCATTGTTTAAGTTTTCAGCTTTGGTTTTGTTAAAAAGCTAACCAACTGTTCATTATTTTTATCTGAATTGTTTTTTTCAGTGTATTTTGTTGTGAGTAAAATATCCTGCTGCAGTTTCTGTTATAGTTGAGACTTAAAATTGTCCTTGAAGGCTTGTAAATTAAGATATTTATAAAAAGAAAAAGAAAGCCAAAGTATTTTCTTTGCAAATTAGGTGTCTTGGCTGTTACTGTGGCATTGTTAATAACTGAATGCCATTAAATTCGTGATACATTTGCACATTAAATGGATGTGAGGCTTGTGAGGGGACTGGTTTGAGGAGGGAGCTGGTCAGGGGATGTCAAGGTTGGAAAGAAATGATCAGTGCTGTAGGAGCAGAGCTGCATACAAAGTCTGAGCTCTGGGGCCCTGGGAATATCCTGCTTTTAACTAGGCTGCAGCAACTGGTCTGCAAAACTATGGTGAACGTGGCTGTGTGAGGGGAAAAGTGTTACTGTTGGATTCTGGCTTTTTTCACTTGGATTTTTAACATGTTATCATTTCATAAGCATTTGGATAGAGGCATAATGATGTGTCCTCATGTCTCCTGTGCCATTACTGTTAAGGAGTGCAAAGAATAATTTTTTAAAAAACTCTCT
The DNA here is from genome assembly GCA_013397075.1 of Rhabdornis inornatus. NCBI lineage: Eukaryota > Metazoa > Chordata > Aves > Passeriformes > Rhabdornithidae > Rhabdornis > Rhabdornis inornatus. The sequence goes on along the minus strand of VWZS01008220.1, from coordinate 138,724 downwards.
CCAAAACCATTGCATGGGAGTTTAAAGTGGCTTGTTGGCAGAGGATGTTCTAGCTGAGATTAGCAAATCCACATGCAGGCAGGACACAACTCCCTCTTGTCAGAAGGACTCTTGTGTTAGCACAGTCTGTGCCTGGGTATTGAGGGGCATGAAGTGAACACTCCTTGCTGGAGTGGCTGCTGCCTGTGTGTGACAGTCACATAGGTGGGTGTTGGAACTCTGGATACTGAGAATTTTAAACTTTCTCTGCTGACAAGCACTGACCCTCAGGAAAGCACTGCTTTTGACCTGAGGTCTTGGTGAAGGCTTCCAAAATTGAATAATAGAACTAAGATCACGGTGTGTTGTTTGAATAGAAGTGTGTAATATCACATGGTGGAAAATTTAGAATTTAAGGTTTTAAAATATAACAATATATAGAGAGCAAAATAGAAGTTTTGGGGCAGAGGTTTCTTTCTTCTTTACCTTCTTCATGAGTCTAGGTAGGATCTTGTTTAATTGGATAGACAATTCCACATTACAGGTCACAGGTATTTAGTCATTGAGTCAAAAATAATTTAGGTGTTAGTTCTTAATTAAACAGTTTGGGTTTAAAAAAACCTTGTAAAGAAAAAAACACATTGCCATTTCACCATTTTTAGCTTATTAGCTAGAAGTGCTGTAGCACTCACTGTAACATAAATAAACATTAATGAACATCTAAGTGTGAACATGAAATACCGTCTCTTGAACTTTTAATCCCAACTCTAGCAGAAAAGAAAAAAACCCAAAAAAATACCATATGAAATGGTGCCCTGTGTGAGAATGAATGCAATAGGTGGGACTCTTCCAGAGCTGCCACTGGAGAGCTTTGTCTCAGTAGCTCCCCCAGGATTTCAATCCACATTTCAGGCAGAATATCACTTCTGGGAAATGCTGTGGTAATTTCTATACCCATAGGAGAAGGAAGTAATCAAAGTTCAGCATGGCTAAAAACAGCCAATGGTATTCTTCAGTTCACCATGACAGAGAGTGAAAATAGCACAGCTTTCTACAGTTTTACAGTCTTTATATAAAAATTTTTGGAACCCAAAGGTTCTAAGAAAGTGGGGATTAGTATGGCTGTCACTGGAGGAGATGAAAGGAAGAAATAGTTTTGCACAGAACAACCTTTGAATTTACCAACAGCTGGAGGAGGGCTGTGGCATTTGCCCTCACCCCTGTGTTTTCTTGTTAGGCTTTTTGTCAGCAGGAAATGGAAAATACTCATTAGAAGTATGAAATTATTGAAAGAATTGCTGTCTTGCTGAGTACATTTTAGGTTTTAATTTTTTATGACTTATTTCGGCTGTTAAAACTGGGCTCTTTTTCTCCTGACTTGATTCCAGCTGTTAAAATACCAGTTTATAACAGGCATTTCTGGTATTCCTTCTTACTGGCATTAACTTGAATTCTGTACCACTTTATTTCTTACTTTTAAATACCATTTCATGATAGACTCCTGACTTCCAAATGATTACTGGATAATAATATTGTACACAGCCTGTTTTCTCTCCTCTGTAGTCATTGGCCAGGGGCAAATGACCTGTTTTTCAAGTTTTGGCAGCCCCTGGAATGATGCTAGTATCTGTGTAACTGGATCAATGCCTGGAGGAGCTGTTTGGAGCCTGTAATTTGCTGACATGACATAATTTTTCCCCCCATTATTACATGATTTAAAACCCCTCTAGCACAGTAATTTAAAGCAATTTTATTCTTGAAATATCTTACATGAGGAAAAAAACCAGAGATTACATTGTTCTAAGATTGTGCATTTTCTGTTTAATTCTGTCAAATACATTTGAGTGCCATTGCTTTTTTTTTTAAATTTTTTCTGAAAATATGTATCAATTTGCTCAAGGAGATGTAGATTTTTGTATAACATTGCATAGAATCAATATGGCACAGCTGGTAAATTTTTGCTGTGTGTGTGGTAAACAATAATAGAGGCCAGTGTAGCTTTTGTTGTGTGCAGGTCATTTTTTCCATGAATGTACAATATGCTCCATGCATACAGTAGATCTAAATAAATGCTTATTTCAGAGAGGCCCAACTTGGAGGGCATCTCCACTACATACTGGTTTTTTTTTTGATGGATTGCACTTGGCTCCTCAAGACCTATTCATTAAAATCAAGGTCAGTGGCAGTAATCTCTAGGTGCAATGTTAATCTCAGTTATAGTGGGGATAACACAATGAAATTGAAGTATGATTTTGGGTAGATACATTTCAAATAACTTAACTTGACATTTGACCTAAATAGAAATGCATATTCATGATGAATGTATTTGAAAGTATTAGGATCCAAAGTAGTGCAGTGATATTGAGTACTAGCATATCTGTAACCAAAATACTGGAAAATCTGTTATTGAAAATATTTTTAACAGTGATCCATAGATATTTTAATTTCTAACAACAAATTAACTCTATTCTGGAAATAATGTGGAATTCTGTCCCTTTTTCACATACAGTGAAAAGACTCCCTAAGAGTTTATTTGCCATCAGGGCGGAGAGAAACTGAATATGATTCAGAGCACCTTGAGACTGTTGTTTAAGGGGATTTATTATTTTCATCATACTTTTTACTTTTTGTCAATGTAATTATGATCTCTGCAAGACACTGTGGTATTTATGAGATCCTCTAATTAGAGAAATACTGTTCAGAAGTTGCAATGTAGGAAGGTGAAAAGTAGCCCAGTGCAAGTCTGGTGGGAGATGGTGGCTTAAAACAGTGTCTGGATGCATTTGGTTGCTTTATAATAATGTTACACATGTAAATATAAATGTCTTGTCCCACTGTCTGTAGACACCAGGTTCTCTGCCTTTACCAACTCAAGGTGCATCTTGCAATGTGTGTGCCAAGCCAAGGGTTGGATAACAAGACCATCTGTATTATCAGTGTGATATTGCAGAGCACAGTAAATCTCACCTTGTCACAGATGCATTCTTCAAGCTTAAACAAAAAGGGGAAGATTGCTTTGTAATTTGGTTTTGAATGTTTTGTTTTGTTTTTTCTTTAACTGGTTAGTTATATTTGGTGAGTTTGATAAACACTTTTTGACACCTTTGTGCCCTGTCTAAAGGCTTTTTGTTTCCCCCTTCTCTGGCATATATAGTTGCATGGTTACCCCTGCCTTTGGCCAGGGATAGAGATCCACTGTGCAGTGGATGAATAGCAAAGCCCTGAACTCCAGGACTTCTTTACAAAATTATGGTCCTTAGTTGTGATGTATTATCATGACTTCCTGCTTTTCTTTTTGTCAATAGGATCTGTTTTTACTCTAAAAGTTCAAGTAAATGACATCATCAGTCATCAGTACCTGCAACAAGCGGTGGTAGAGGTGTTTGTTAACTACACCCTGACAAATTCTACTCTTACTGGAAACAATGGAGCAGTGTTAATAAAAATCCCCTACAAATTAGGATTAAGTTTAACTATTGTCTCATACAAGGATGGCTACCTGCTGACACCTTTGCCTTGGAAGACTGCAAGAATGCCAAGTATGTAAGCGTCTTAGAGTCCTATTATTAAACTGTATCTAGCAGTAATTAAATTTCTCTCTTAAGCTGTCTGGGTGGTTGCTGTCATCTGGACACAACTCAGTGAAGTCAGTCAAGGGAGATGGTGTCTGTCAATGGAGATCTAAGGGTGAATGGTCCGTTAAACTTGTCAAAATTCTGATTACTCTAAAACAGAAAATAGCCCTTTTAAAGTCTAACTGGGTTATGTTGTGACATGCAGTGAATTCTTAGAAATTTTTTGCCTAGAGTTAGCAAAGAGCTGTTAATGTGTTCTGACAAAAATCCTGTTGACCTGAGTGATTCTTGCAGTGCCAATGCTTTTTGTCCTCTAAGACAGGTATAACCTGTTACAGCTCCCCTTCAGCAGTGTTTCCTCACAGGTTTTCTTGTTTAACTACTGCATGCTCTTAAAAAGGCGCATGATTTTTTTTTTTAAAAAAGAGACTTTTAAGAATTTTAGTCACTTGTTTATGCATAGAAGGTATAAAACAGTAGCAAACATTCAACAGAGGTCTTTCTGCCTAAACACTAAAATTGCTGCTGTGGAAAATAGAAGTAATTTCTTCAGTCTTCACATGCTCTCTGGTTTATTAAGTGCTCTGTTCAATAGTTCTTTAGATTTAGAGACCTTGGAGGATTTGTTTTTGGTTGCACAGTGTAACAGATACTATAATTTTCCACAGTATACTCGTTGGTGACGCTCTCATTATTCCCACAAAGTCAAGCTAATATATGGCTGTTTGAAGATACTGTCCTAATTACTGGAAAACTGTCTGGTAAGTTCTGTATATGCAGACTGTAACTAAACACTTTGTGATAGCCATCTGTACCCACATGGAAAAAAATTAAGCATCATCTTATTCTCATATATTACCTATCTACTTAAAGCCAGATTTTTTGTTAATTACGTAGCTGTACGAGGGGCTGTGACAAGTGCTAGACTGGAAATACACAAATCATGGATGAAAAATGAGTGAAAATAGGTTGTTATGCTAAGTGGATTTCTGAAGGGCAATAAAAACATTGTTTGTCTGTTTTACTGTGGCTAAGACAAAATATTACTCTTTTACAGATGCCAAATCTCAACCGAGTGTTCAGTTTCCAAAATCTTTACTAAAGCTTCCAACAAATCATATTGCAAATGTTACAGCCTATCTGACAGTGCCAGAGCAATTTTTGAAAGTGGACAGCTTTCTCCAAACAACAGGAATTATTCTAAATAAATCAGGTATGTGAGTATGGTTATGATGGTTAGGAGTTCTTATAAAGAAAGATTGTAATATTATAATGCATATGAGTGCACAGTATTTCAGAAAAATATGCTTAATTTAAGAGGGCCTGAAACCTGCTTCCATTGTATTAGGTCAGAAAGCTTTGTTCCACAGGAGTAAGCTATAAACACATCAGGTGAGTAATCAGTGTTACTCTATTTTGGTCCATGCAGTATAAGAACATATCTTGCTGCACTGAATACAACTTCAGAGTCTGCTTTTTACATTTTATATGTATGTGTGGTCAGGATTTCACGGGACTGTGGAATTGGTTTAGTAAACACCTTAAAAATGCAATTATAGCCAGACTGTAAAGTAGGTGAACTTAAAGAAATCAGTGAAACAGGAGCAATTAACTTCAGCTGTGGAGTTTGTGCATTTTCACTGGAGTGATTGGTTCTAGGGGTTACACCCAGCACAGAGATTGCATGGAACCCCTGCTTGGCTCACAGACAGTCTTGGGCAAGTTTGGGAGCGAGTGAGTACAGAGCACAGTTGTAATAATGTTTTCTGTGCATCTGTTTCACTGGAGAAGCACTAAGTGGTTTCATGAGTTGTAATTCTGCTCTTATACCATTAGATTTCTTTAGTATTTGTCATTCTATCAGATAGTTTTTTAATTTGCATAAGTAGGTTTTAATTTGCATCTGGTAGTTGTGCTGTGTGCAGTTCCATCTTTCTTTTGTTCTTTTCTTTCTATTCCCAGGGGATCTGAAGCCATGAGGCTCTTAAATTCATCATGGTGCAGGAAGAGCATACTACATGGCTTATTTAAACTCATCATACTCTATTCTTTAATTTTCATTCCATTAAAGGCAGCATATATACTGATATTTTGACATAGATATTTTAAAATCTTTCTTGTCTATATTTCACCTCTTTAAATGGAAGGCAGAAGGAAAGATGCATAGGAGAATAAGCAGTGTTTATACTCTTTGAGTTTTCCCTTCAATCTGTCTGGCATGTGTTTTAAATTATTCATATACCCCTAAAGGAATAGGCTTCCTTTTAGGGCAGGTGGAAGCTAATTGATATCTGATGTGCCAGGAGTTCTCTCACAACCAGCTTCCAACAGCCTGCATAGATTTAACATTATTCTGCTACTTAGTAATTCTGTTTCAGCTTCTCTCACCATCCTGTCATACTGGGCATTCTGGAGCATTTGCAAACTGGTGAAAGGAAAACAAAGAAAATTTCAAGCTGCTTTGTAAATGCAACATTTCCTCTGAGTGCTTTGATAAGCCTCATGATTAACTATTCAGTTAATTCTGTCTGCCAAATTAGGAAATTAATCCTTACAGGAGAGGTTCCATATGTTTCTGTTTCATTCAATCTTATATATATTGTGATAATACCAAAATCCTTGTATGATCTGTATTTCACATCACTTAGGTGTTTTGTAATCTGATTATCTGAGGGGAAAAACCCTTCCTCCTCCACGCCAAAAAAGTTTTGCCTCATGGTTAGTTCTAAGGTTAGCATAGAACCTGGATGCTGCAAATCTGTTTCTCTTATAGCATTGGTATAGAAATGACTGTGTTTTGTTTTAATCGTGTGTTGTTAAAAGTTCAGAAGAAAAGTAATCTTGGTTTTTATTTGACTGAGTTGATAACAGCTGACTGGAGCTGGATGGGGATGAGGGCTTGCCTTTAGTAGCTTAATTCTTAATTTATTTCTTTCTAAATAAACTGTGAATGGAGAATTAAAAGATATTTCTTGCCTTCAGGTTTCAAAAGCATGGAATTAACTCCTGTTGCTGCCGTATGTGTAAATGTTCTTTTGGCTGGGAAAGAACTGAACATAAATGGTCCCATTCAGGTTACACTTCCTCTTCCCACAACTACTGTAAAATCAGGAGATGCTGTACCTGCCTGGACATTTGATATGAAAATTGGTAAGTGGGCTATTTGTTATTTTGCCTTCTAGCACATGCCTGTGATGGTCAAGAGATGGTAAATTTTTTTTAATGGACTAGCTTTAGTTGTTCAAAGGTATTTCCCTGCCTTCATTAGTTCAAAAAGCTTTGGCAGAATTCATTAGCATTCCTCTTGCCTGCATTTTTAGTGTACTGGATTTTTATTTTCATGGGAGGCTGAGTGTTCACAGAACATATATTTTAGGTGATGTTAAATTTCAAGCCTAGCAATTTCGTGAATTCCTTCTTAAAAGAAAGCAAACCAGAATTGAAGATTTGGATGCTTTGTTTCCTAGAGTGTTTCCTAGAGCTCTAAAGATCCTTTGACGCTAAAACTGGATTAGATATTGCTTGAGTTAACAAAAACAATTCAGAAAGTGAAATGAAGGGGAAATAAGAGTTATCCTAGGGAACAACATAGTTCTTCCAGTATGCAAAGAGAAGGCTGGGGATTAATCATTCTAAACCTTTTGTCATCCCTTCACATCTAATTTTAGTCAAGAGTGAGTAATGAGCTGTGTCCACGTAACCCATTTAATGACCTGTATTAGGTGTGGGTGCATTAGTGTCCTGATTGTGCTAATTGCACCTCAGGTCACCATCACACTTCAGCTTGAGACATGCAGGTGGGTGAGGAGGTCACATCTTGCTCCTTATCAAGGCATAAAGCTTTTGTTTAGCAGTTGGAAGTACAGGACAGGGACACCAGCTCTAACAAAGTGTTGTTTACATGTTCAAGAAAGAAACTGATAGCCTTAATGAAAAAAAAGTGAAGAGCATGGATTTGAATTAAGGATGTGCTAATAAAATTTGACTAGGCTGTCTTGTTGGGAAAAAGTAAATAGGATAAGTTTTGGCATAGAAGATTGTCTGTCTATACACCTAGAAGACTTTAGAGGGATAATTGGTGGAAAGAGATGGTACTTTTCTTCAAAGAAAGGGTTTTAGTCTGAGGTGGTAAAATATCACTAAATTTCTTACTGCCACAGCCACTTTTGCCAGCTCCTGTGCTCATCCTGTGCTGAGCTGTTTTGCCTGCCTAAACAAAGCTAAGTCAACACTGTTGTTAAAACAAGGAGTTGACAGAACTGGAGCAGCACAGGATCAGGTTAGAATATAAACCAGTGTTTATGTGAGTGTTGAGGGTCCTACTCAGCATCCCTGCATATGCCTTGGGAGTAAAACAGGAGCCAGGAGCATGGCATGCTGATCCAAACCCCAATAAAACCAGTTTTTTCCTCTCCAATGGGATGTACTTTACAGAGATTCCAAAAAGGCAAGTTGTTTGTAATGGATACTCTCTGAAGTGTACTGTTCACACGGAGCCTTCGCTGCTGCTTGCTGAGGAGAGGGAAAGGAGGATGGCAAAAAAGAACAGCACCTTTTGGGGCATAACTTATCTTGTACTTTTTCTCCCATTTCTTCCTCTATAACAGTAAAAATTTGCAACTGTATTCATTTCCTGGATGTTTATTCCTAGGTATGTTCCTTTTATTTTTTTACCTTTGGCCTGACATATGCAAAATGACTTTTTCCCAAGGTAACTGAGTAATAGCAAGGCACGTTTTAGTCAAGGTTCTGGTGACTGAGGGCAGCTGAACCCCTCAGCTCTGCAGCAGGCATTCCAGAGCATCCATAAGGAGCAGCAGGCCCCCATCTGAGCTGAATGCAGAGCTCCTGCTGTACTCAGTAATGAGGCTCTGGCCTCCAAGATGTTACATGCAGGATGTCCCCAGCAAGACACCAACACAATTTTAAACTCTGAAGTCCTTGGGTAATGTGTTATGATGGTAATCAGAGCTCCCATGTCAGCATTGACATGGCAGGGGAACAGGTCTGTGTGTGCTGTGGTGTGGGCTGACCCATATGCTGCAGGGAAAAAAGAGAAACTGCTTTCACAGGTCTGCCTGTGCAATGTTCCCAGGGCTTACTCCAAGTGGAGTAGTACTGAGACTGTTCCTGGAAAATGAGCTTTGGTAATTGTACTCCAGCTGCTGTAAATGCAGAATTTGTTTGTCTATATTGAGTGTGGCTTCCTTCTTACGAAATATTTTGCTGCATTAGTGCTAAAAGTACTTTGTGGGTTTTAATAGAATTACAGAAAACAGAAAGCTCGCATTCAACATTAAATTGAGAATTATATCCTTCTGCTTGAATGTCAGTAAGCCATAGAGAAAATGGGCTTACTCATGAATCACATTTTTTGTCTTAATACCAAGTATTTTCTATGGAGTATATTGTGGGAAGATGTAATTTGCTGAAAAGGACAGCAAGCATTGTGTAGCGTCTTATGGATTTGTTCAGTCAAGACAGAATTTCTGGAGACCTAGAAATTATTTTTGCCTTTTCTACAATGTTTGCTGGTATTACTCCTGACTCTGGACAAGATTTCTCAGGTGACAGAGAAAACACTTTCAGAGCTCTAGGTGATTGCTGCTGCCTTTCCTTCCCCTCTGTCAGCCATCACAAGCACCAGGAGAGGCTGCATGTTTTACTGCTAAATGATTCTTTTTCTGTCTGTGCTTGTGCATGTAAACATCTGTGGCAGGTGTCCGTCCTCATCTTTACCTCCTGGCTTGGAGATATTTCCTTTTCCTTTGCTGAAAGAAGGGTCCTGGAAAAAAATCAAATTTAACTCATATAAGCTCCAGCTTACATGAGTTGTACTGTTTTCATACTTTGATTATTGGTGTTTTTAAAATGCTGTTGGTTCTCTCTATCTTTCAATATTTGCAGGTTAAATATGTAAGGTTGTTTAACATGAGGCTGTTTTCTGCCCTTAGAATTTCATAAATGGCCCACAGTAAATGTATTTAAGTGAGTTAAGTATAATTCCCTCTCTTCTAATGGATGCTTTATTAATTGTAGAAGCTGGCATATCATAATTCCTTTCCTTTGCATTGCCAAACAGATGGTGTGGAACTGTGTCCTAACAATAGCACTTCCTTGGGCTAGCTGAAGTGTTACAGCCTCGGGGCAGGGAGGAGGAGAGAAACATTCAAGACAAACATTGTTTATCCTACTGAGGCTTTATAAGATTAAAATGTTTCCCCACTAACTTCTGCTTGCTGATGTTAAACTTGTGTTCATATGCAAGTTACCTGCTCCCTCACTTTTTTGTCTTGGCCTTCATGCATGCTGAAAGTCATGTAATAGGCTTTTTCAAGTTATTTATGTGCATGTTTGTGGAAGACAGTTATTAATAGAAAATGAATCATATTAAGTGTACTTCTGGTAAGTAGTGTTGATGCTTTGTTTCAAAGTAAACGGCCACAGAGAGATATTTGCAATGAAATTGTCAGGAGAGGAAGTGTTCCTGTTCAGCTCAAGCTATGTAACAAACAGTGGCTAGGTCAGAAGTTTCAGTTTTTCCCATGACCTTGTGTATTTTTTTAATGGCCTAATTACTGATGGTTTGAGGCATAGAAGAATCCTGCATGGCACGTGCAAATGTTTTGTCCTTTTTTTTTTTTCCCCCCCCAGGTGCTTGGGTAAACCGTGGGCTGGGAATGGTCAAGGAAGTGGATGGTCAGTTAGTATGGACATACACTGCTCAGCACTTGGGCTACTGGATAGCAGCTCCACTGCCTGGAACCAGAGGTATGGCAGCAACTGGCCAGCAATTGCTGAGTGCCCCACGTAGAGCTGTCAGTTTGATTGCTTCATTTAACAGCAGGAAGGGAGAAGTGATATGCAACTTCACCACTTGGATAACTTTTGAGTCCTTACAGTGATTTTCTGCGTGTTTTGTAAATTCATATAAAGGGATCTATCAGAGAAACAGTTGTGGCTAATTCCAAAACAGACAGCACTCTCTGACAGAGTGCTAAGTAGAAAATGTAGACCACTTTTCTAAGTTAATTTGGACAATTAATACAAATATAATTTGCCTGGGATGAAGCAGATGTCTTGGTGAGGCTTTAGTACTTGAGATGAGCCTGTTATTATATTGTAACCTGTTTGTATATTTTCTAGTTTGCTGAAATAGCAAGGTGAAAAGGGAAGGATGAACGTAATGCCATTGGAACACAAAATCACTGGAAAAGTACCCTTCAGTTTATTAGCTCTGCACATCAAGTGGAATAATTTGGTTTTAAGAACTAATGCTTGTCTGGTTTTGTTTGATAATCTAGAATCCATCATTAGTGCTGTTTCCAAGGATATAACAGCCTATCACACCATGTTCCTTACGGCCATATTGGGAGGAACTGTTGTCATTATCATTGGATTTTTTGCTGTTCTTCTTTGTTACTGCAGGTAAGCAAAAGAAGTTCCAGTGACCTCATTATGAGTGGAATTTGAGGTTGATAAAATAGTCTTTTGAGGTTAAGACTTGTTTTCTTAGCTAAACTGTCATGTGCAGCCTAATTTTTTATTTTTTTTTAATCACAGTTGTTACGGAACTTCATTTTAAGTTTGTGATGTCAAATTACACTACAACTTCTTAACCAAAGTCTAACCTTCAGCTTTGGTAGTCAACAGTCCAGTATTTCCTAATACACTCTGCAGTCACCTTGTTTCTCTTTTGCGTAGGGATAAATGTCATCGGACACAGAAGAAGGAGAAAAACACAACCAAGCTGGAGGTCATAAAAAAAGACCAGACAACGTCAACAACTCACATAAATCACATCAATGCTGTCAAAGGGTCTTTAAAGCTGGAGGATAAGTCACAGTTATATACAGCGAAGAGTTCTTCATACAGCCCTCAAAGAAGGCTCTCCATAGACACAGAAGATGGAAAATCACAAGACAATTTTAAAATCTACTCAGAGGATGCTTCTTATCAGTCATCCTGTCAGACTGGTCAGGCAGGAAATTCAGCCCATTCAGTGGAGCCTAGTGCTGGAGTGAGGCTTTTACAGCAGCCAAAGCACAGCAACAGTACTATTCCCCAGGCTCCTAGGGATATTCCAGACCAAAACAGATACCTTTCACTGAAAGAGGAGATGTATGGGCTTGCCCATATCCCAGAACATCTAATGCATATTTACAATCAGCCTATTGCTATTCTTCAAACCTCAGACCTTTTCCACTCCCCAGAACAACTGCATCCTGCTAAATCAGCAACGTTGCCAAGGAAAGGGCAGTTGGTGTATGGCCCCATGATGGAGTCCATGAATCGCGACAGTTACATGCAAACACTCCCCAAAATGCCAGTGCACTCCCATCCCCAGCCCTCTGCCTGCAGAGATGAGAACAGTGCCCTGGATGGTGAAGAGGGCTTACCTTCCCAAACATCCAGCTGGGGCAGGTACACCAACAGCTTACTGGAATCTGTCTCTGTTCCTGGGACATTGAATGAAGCAGTTGTAATGACTCCATTCTCATCTGAACTTCAAGGGATTTCAGAACAAACATTGCTGGAACTCTCTAAAGGAAAACCATCTCCGCATCCTCGAGCATGGTTTGTGTCCCTGGATGGAAAGCCAATTGCTCAAGTGAGGCATTCTTTCATAGATCTGAAAAAGGGCAAAAAAACTGAGAGTAATGATACCAGTCTGGACTCTGGTGTGGACATGAATGAGCATCATCCTAACAGGAAACTGGAGAGAGAGAAAACTTTCATTAAAAGTATGCCACATTCTAAGATTCTTTATTTGGAAGATCTGGATCTGAGTAGCAGTGAAAGTGGGACCACTGTTTGCACTCCAGAGGACCAGGCTGTGAGACACATTATGGAAGGAGGGAAGGGGCGAGTTCTGGAACAGCAGGATGAGGAAGGTCTAAGGAAAAAATCTCTACCAGGAAGTCATGAGTCTGGTATCCCTTCTGCTAAAACAAGGGACAGACCACCTCTCATGAAAAGAGATAGCAAAACCAATATCTGGAAGAAAAGAGAGGAGAGGCCGCTTATTCCCATAAATTAAAACACAATGTGCTTTGTGCTGTTGCTCTCCCTGCTGGTTGTTGACCTCTTGCCTGCTTCTGTAATTCTGCGGTGTTGGGTTTACATGGGAAATGTTGTTTTCTAGTATCAAGAAAAGTTTCATTTTTTTTTAACATACAGATTTAAGTTACCAAACTTCAGCTGGGCAATTGATACTCCATGTGAATTGAAAACAGGGAAATGCTACTATTAAACTTTTCCAGTTCCTAATTTTACTGGCAGTATGGGGAAGGCCCACATTTTATTTAGCCTGTCATTCTTGGACATACCTTTGGGAATGCACAGTGAGAAATGTAGGCACATGTTTTAATTTTTTTGTACTTGTAGCTAATGCAATGGTAGCCTAGTTAAAGCCATTCCTCAGCCTTTTTCCTAATCAACCTGACCATCTGTACAGTATTTTATATGTGAACTTTTCTAGGGATCTGTTACTACTTCTTTGTAAAATGTGAAATGTTTCATCCGTTGGTCCCGCGATACCAGCAGATGAGCTCTGTTGGATTTATCAGCAGAGCTCTATAGCATTGCTTCCCTCCCATGTGCCCATCCATGTGCAATTCCATACAACAGTGGGGGAAGGGAAGGGTACAAGTGTGGCTGCTGCACTTCATGGTGCCCTCTGTCTTCAGATGTTGCCCATGTGCTTTGTTTAAACCCGCTTTGTTATGGCCCGTGGATGTTGAGGACTGGCATCAGCTATGAAGGGTCCCTGTCCAGCAGAAAGGGTCTGGTTCTGGCAGCATTTGAAGCTGCAGCTACTCCTCATCCCAGTGTCTTGTTTTGGCTTCTTTGTCAGTGAACATCTTCTCTTCTGCATGCTGTTGGGCCAGCTGTGCTCCAGAATATCGCCTTGAATCTGTGCATATTTATAAGTGAGAGTTTGGCCCATGATGAAATGTGCAAGATTAGACAAATTATGCCTTGGAAATAGTTTCTTGAGCAGGAAAGCTCAGCACTGTTGCTTTTTATTTTATGTCTAAAACAATGAGCGATCATCTGAGGTTTATGTGCCTACATTTTGCCAGCCTGAGCTGCTTTTGTCTAGGTTTGCAGAAGAGTTAAACAGGCTTTAAAAGTTGCGGGGGGAGGGTTATGAGCATGAGACAGCAGATTGCAAAATTTGGTCTATAATGCAATATAAATACTATTTATGACTCATCTTAGAGTTAAATTTACCAAAAGTCATGAATGCATGAATTGTAACTAAGATATGTATAGAGGAAGGAAAGGCCATCAGGATATTCTTTAATTTTAATGTTCATCTTGTCAAAGTGATCATTTCAACTTTGGCTAACAGAAAAATGGATGCATCTCTTAATGTGCTTCATATCGTAAACAGAATGTATTTCTGTGGCTTTGAGGCTGTTTCCCTGGTGAAATAAGTTCCAGCATTTTGGCTTTGGCAGTTTGATTATAAATCATCCTAAAAAGGCTTTATAAATATTTCCCTTAAAGCTTGGTTAAGGTTCTGTACCAAGGCCCAAACATACAATGCCTGTATTTGAATTGTGATGTGAATGGTGCTTGGTTGCCTGCCCTGTAGTACATTCAAGAGTTGGGAAGTATCCTATACTGGGCTTCTGGGAATATTTACTCAGGAAATATAACTGTGAAATATGTCTGTGTTGGGATTGTTAGGTGTCTGGTGCTGTTTCTAGAAGAATATGGAAGGTAACCAGGATGGTACCAGCAATGCATCTGTCCAAACTGAGCATTTGCTTCATGAACAAAATGTTCTTATTGAGTTCTCAAGTATGAAAGTGCAAATTACATTTGATATAGGTGTATGTGTGGTGGGTTAACTTCGGCTGGATGCCAGGTATCCATCAAGCTGCTCTAGCACTCCTCTTTCCCAGCTGGACAGGGGAGAGAAAATAAGATGGAAAACAACTCCTAGATTGAGATAAAGCAGTTTGCTAAGGCAAAAGCAAAAGTCTGCATGTGCACAAAGAGGAAAAAAAAATATGTTTGTTCTCTACTTCTCATCAGCAAGCAATGAATGTGTGACTGCTTCCTGGGAAGCAGGGCTTCAACACGTGTAGTGGTTGCTCCGGAAGGCAAACCTTGTAAATAACAAATGCCCCCACTTCCTCCTCCTTTCCTTAGCTTTTATATCTCAGCTGATGTCACATGGTATGGAATATCCCTTTGGATAATTTGGGTCAGTTTAGTTGTGTCTCCTGCCAGGATCTTGCCCAACCCCAGCCTGCTGATTGGCAGGGAATGTTGAGAGTGAGCACTGATGCTGTGCTAGCCCTGACCAACAGTAGCCAAAACACTGGTGTGTTATCAACACCTTTCCAGCTCCCAATGGAAAGCACAGAGCTGGGAAGGCTGCTACGGGGAATGAACTCCAGCTCAGCCACACCCAATATCCATGGGCATCACCATCACAGGTGGGAATCTCTGCTCCAGTGCCTGGAGCACCTCCTCCCCCTCCTTTGGCACTGACCTTGGTGTCTGCAGAGTTGTTCCTCTCACATGTTCTCACCCTGCTCTTCTCTGGCCACAATTACATCTGCACAGTAATTTCTTTTCCTTCTCAAATCTATTGTCACAGAAGTGTTACCATCATTTCTGACTGGCCCAGCCTTGGTCAGCAGTGGCTCTGTCCTGGAGCTGCTGGCATTGGCTCTGCTGGACATTGGGGAAGCTACTGGCAGCTTCTCACAGAAGCCACCCCTGTAGACCCCCCCACTATCAAAACATTGCCACCCAAACCCAATACACATGGTGAAGCAACTGTGCCCCTGCAACCCATGGAGTGCAAATATCCACCTACAGCCTGTGGAGGATGCCTGGAAGAGGCTGTGAGCCCATGGGAAACCTGTGCTGCAGCAAGCTCCAGGCAGGAGCTGTGGAGAGAAGAGCCCATGGTGCAGCAGGTTTCCTGGCAGTACTTGTGGGGGACTCATGCTGGAGGCAGCCTGTGCCTGAAGGACTGCACCCTGTGGAAAAGTGAGCCACCTTGGAGCAGTTTGTGGAGAGCTGTTGCCTCTGAGGACTCAAGTTGGAGAAGTTCATGGAGAGCAGCCTCCTGTGGAAGGACCTCTGTCCCTGAGCAGTGGCAGAGACCAAGAGTGATGAACTGACCCATTCCTGTCTCTCTCTGTGTCACTGCAGGAGGAAGTAGAGCTGGGAAAGAGGGAGGGGTGGGGGAAAGGTGTTTCTCAGATTTATTTTATTATCCTGCTCTGGTTTTGTCAGTAATAAATTCAGTTAATATCCCCAAGGTGAGTGAGTCTGTTTTGCCTGTGACAGTATTCAGTGAGTGATCTCTCCCAGTCCTTTTTTCAGTTCACGAACCTTTCATTGTATTTTCTCTCCTCCATCCACTTTGTGCAAGAAATTGGTAAGAGTGGCTTTGGTGGGTGCCTGGCATCTAGCCAGGGCCAAACCACTACAGTGTGCAAATAAGTCTGTAATTAAATTGGCCTGAAGAACCTAAATGAGATTTAATTATTGTTCTTCTATTTCAGATGTGAAGATGGCTTGTCATATTAGCATGCATTTGGTTCTCTTTCTAGGTAACAGGTATTTTGTCCAACACCAAATACATGTTCACAAAACTTTTTTTTAATATGCAGTTCTACTGGATTTTTTATATGACTTTCGAGGCCCAGATATTGATCATTTCATTCTTTGCTTTGTTGTATGCATTAGTAGGAATCAATTTATATATGCACATTTCTTCTAAAAGCTGCTCTTGAGGTTCAATATTGCCCTGTTTGCAGAGTTGCATTGGTTCTGATGGCTCCCTTTTCAAAAAGAGATTATTATACATTCTGTTGAACATAATAGAAAATCCCTGACAAGCTAATTGTTTTGAGGAATTAATATGAAGTTCATGTGTCTTGAAATTTTGTTCACCTACAGTAATATTTCAGATTTTTAAAACTTATATACCAAAAAGACCTAATTTCTCAAACTTACTTGTATCATCAAAAAATACAGACTACTGTAAATGGCTTTATTTGTGTGAGTTCAAAGGAAACAAGTTTGGCACTCCATTGTTCTTGTTCTCTGACAGAGTAGGTCGAAGAAAAAGGATTAGAAATCCAACTCTAAAATTATTATGATTTATATTCATACACAATATTTCAGAATATATTATCTCAGTCTTCACATTCCAGCTTTATGTTGGAACTTATGCACTGGAAAAACCTGTATTGCCTGCTAGAGATCAGAATTCTTTTTGGTTTTAGATCATTATAAAAAGGAGTTTGACTATGCTGAGCTCTAAAAAGTTTAATTCCACAAAAAATTCTACATGATGTGTAACGTGTGGAAAAGAGAGAATTTCACAGTGAACTTTGTTTTGGTAGTCAAACTAAAGGTTTTCTATATTTCTCTATATGATTTCAGCATATGAATTTATAGGAATCACTGAATTTATTTTTTAAGATTTTTTTTCTCTTGGCTCTTTGTGGCATTAACAGACTGTTAAAATGCTGGTGCTAGAATTAGGCCTGTACAAAAATTAGCAAGGATTCGTGGTACACAGCTCTTGGAAAGGCTGGGGAAACATTCAGAGCTTTTGACTTCTTTGAATCTGGAGTTTGCATACCTTGAGAATAAGAAGTGCCCCATGTCTGTGAGCCCCTTTGAAGGAGAGGGGAATGAGTAGGGAAAATTGGAAAGGATACAGCTTTCTGATACTAGTTTGCAAACTGATATGTGTCTGTGCTTTGGTGCAATCAATTCTTTCTGAAGAACACAAATGTTTGCAATACCTATGTCTCAGTTCTTCACAAGGCACTTCTTGAGCTGTCAGCTTTTGCAAGAAAAGCCCTTATTTATGTACATATAGTTTTAAATGCAAGCTTGTTGACAGTAATTTTTAGATTGTTACCAAATGCTAGATATTATAGATGGAAAAAAAAAAAGGTAGAGGAATAACTTAAAAATCACATTTGATTAAGAGAAAAAAGTGTTTATAGTACAGTCAGAAAACAGAACTCTGGTATTACAAACCTGAAAGTAAAAATTATGTATTGATTAGGGACATAATTTACCACTAAAAAGCTAGAGATGATGCACCAAAAATAATCCAGGATGTAGGGATGTTTAGTTGTCTCCTTTGTTTTTATGCAGTAATTTGTACCAAAGAGGATGAAATGAACGGGCACCAGTATAAATTTTGTTAGTTAAAAAGTGACAAAGTTTCACAACACTACTGATCAAACACTGTGCAAATGAAAAGGCAGTGCACTGCATCTGTTGTCTAGGAAAACCTGGAGATAAATTAGCCTGCTGAAGTGCCTTTCTCTTTCATCAGACTTATTTTATCAGTGGGATACCTGACTATCTGAAAAGCACATTATGGGTTTTTTTTCTGTTAGCCAAAAACCCCCTGAATTCAGACAATTATGTAGCTTTTATAATATTTTAAAAGGCAGATTTAGTGTTTTTTATGTTGGAATCCTGACTTCTGCATGTTGAGGATGATGGTAATTGTTGTAAAACCTGGTTTTGGTATTTTATGTTTGAAAAGAAATTATAAAAATATATCTTTAAAAAACTGAACAGTAGTGTCTTTTAAAAACACGCATACGGGATCTGATTCAACTTTGTACGTCGAGTGCAAGCATCTTGAAGTCACTGGATTTACAGGTATGAAACTGACTGGGATATTAACTTCAAAAATGAAATTAATATATGTTTATATATAAACATTATTATAATCATAAAAGTCCTTTTTTCAGCTGCTAACTTGGCTTGCAGGTAGCAGCAGAAAGTGTATGGAGATGGGTACATAATTCTTATTTTCTAGAACCAATTTTTATCTCAATTTGGAGGCTAATCTGCATGGTTTTTAATTTTTTTAAAATTTCTTTTAAATTTTTAAAAATTCAGTGGTATTACGAAAACACAGTACTATGCCTATGGAGTTAAAGATGAGAATGCTTTTATAGTAATTTGTACTAATTTGTGCCACACTTCTAACAGTAGGCAGCTACATTTGTGTTAAAGAATTTATATGAAAGGTGGTTTAAATGACTTGAATCTGAGCTTCATTTTCTTTTAAAAGCAGTATTCACTGTGTTCTAAAGAAAAAGTTTCAGGTTTTTTTAAGATTGGCAGGGCAAAATTGTCATTTCTTGTTGTGCTAGCACTCAACCTCAAAACTGTTTTACCAAATGAATTTTTTCAGTCAACTTTAGGACTTACTGAACATACCTATACTCCCCCTCCCCAAAACATCCTGGTACTTTATTCCCCAGGCAATTGATTTAGTTCCTTTGAAGCACTAGTTGCACTTCAGCCCAGGTTAGAACAGTACTAGATTTCCATGTCACTGTGTAGAAAGGCAGTTTTTTGTGCTCATTAGAGCATGTTGTTCGTACAAAGCCTGGCTCTGGATGTTGCAAGGCAGGTGAACTCATGGCACTGACTGTGCTCACCACCTTGAATTCTGGAGCCTTACATGCAGCAAATGGTTCATGACCTTGGCAATTATTTTCAAAAACTCTCTAGTATGGATATTGTTTATGTAAAACATTCTTGATATTCGGCATCCTGGTTTTAAGTATTTCTACCTTTTTATATTTTGTCAGAGGTGTCTTTTCATCTCTGTATTTACTACAGTAAATCAGTATCAGTGTATCTGTTGCTGAAAATGGGACTAAGATTTGTAAAATGTTACAGCTTATGCAATATAATAAAAATTTGAAAAAGTTATCAATGCTTGTAATTTTATTTGAGTATCTTTGAAGCCATATGTTGTTTAGGGACATCTCTCAATACTTTTTTCCTAAATATCATTAAATGTATTTCTGTCATCACCATAATTCCTATGACAAAAGAATGTCATCCTCCTTCAGGTTACCAATTCTAATACAGTCACATTCTCTGTTCTGTTTCTTGTGAAGAACAACTTCTTGTAGTCTTCAGCTGGACCTTGGAGACAATTTCCTTGCACACAAACAAAAGCACATCAACAGAATAAGGAGCTAGGTTAAAAAGTTTTTAACCCTTTATGACAAAGTCATAGCTAGATTATTTATTTGGAAAAGGACAATCCAAGTGCATACTACAGGATCATGTGGAGATATACTGCACTAAGAGCAAGTTTAAAAACACTTGTTTTGTTTGCCATGGATGTTTGTTTACAAAGCATATGTTGTCTACTCTCTAGGTGAAGTTTGATGCCAAAAAGATTTTTGGTTTTTATACATTTTTCATAAATTTATCTCTGTAGACTATTATTATATAGTTATATAGCTCCTTAACTAACTCAAGTGCTTTTCCTACCCTTTCTCTTAGATTTTAGAACAGCAAGCTAACCTTCCTGGAATCTTACTTAGTCTTTCCTCTAGAGTGAACCAAGGACATTTTTTTTTTTTTCCAGATATTGAGGGGTTGAAGCTAGGGAGGGAGAACCAAAAGTGGGGGTTACTTAATTAACTGCTCCTCTAACTGGATAATTTCTGTTAAGTATGCTAATTCGTTCAACCTTTAAAATTGTCAGAGTCCTGTATCGTGTGCATTTTACCACACTTGCACCTGAAGGACCCTCACTGAGGATAACCACTTTTTATCATTTAGTATTGTTTGGCTTGTGATTTTAGGCCTCAAAGTCAGTTTCTTACAGAAACTGTAGAGAAGTAAGTAACAAGCTATAAGATATACTCAAAGACTGTCAAAATACTGGTTTAAAAAGATTTATTGTAATGCTTTCCTAAGCTGAAAATGCTCTGCAGTTATTACAAAGATTTCCAAGGTGGCTGTTCAGTCTTGTTTTCTCTATTGCATTCCAAGTTGTTTAGTTTCTAAATTATATTAGAATGAGAATAAGAAGTGCACGTTTTTCTCTGTAAAGTGGACACTTTACTGCAGAGCCATTCTCCAGTTCATCTTCGTGGTCTGCCTGAAGTTTTATGTATTTAATGTGAACATTACCACAGATAATATCTACACAAAATGAATTCCAATGTCTGTTATCGCTCCAAAAATAAGAAAAATCTCATAGCAATACTAAAGTCTTCCCTTTTCTTTCCTTCCTTCCTCTTCACCCACATTTTAGCTCCTAAGATTGCTACATTTTTCATATTGCAAAAGGGGTCTAACAACTGTCAGGTATTTTTCCTTGTGTATTTATTCTATCATTAGAAGTGTAGAAAGTCAGAGAACAAATCTTATGCCTAACCTGTACTAAGGGAACTGAAACATTTTCCTTAGTAACACCTCCTGACATATGGGACAAACATCCTCTTCATCAATTTCTCCCTGATCAATGCATCTGTCATTCTTTTCCTTGTAAGAGTCTTAAACTGTTTTACAGAGTAAGTATTGATTGTGTGATTCTATGAGAGAAGCTGAGTAATTTTACTATAGCACATTAAGTTTAATAAATTTAAATCCGTTTTATAAAATAAATTTAAATCAAGGGCTCGGTCCCCCTCCCAGCTTATATTCCTGTCACTGATTTCTTCACTGGCCTGATCCTGCTCTCCAGAATGCCATAAGAACTAAGCTTGCCAAACCCCTGATTTTCTGTTGATGTGGTGCGCTTTAATTCAGCCTGTTAAATTTTGAGGTAAGTAATCCATCCTTATTCCTTTAACAGCGATGGTGCCGGGACAGGAGCACAGGTGTGATGAGGAGGGAATTGGGGTTGATTATCCAAGGATTTTATTGCTCTCCACACCTCCCTGGAAGGAGGGCGGAGGGACGCCGGGATGAAGGACACAGCCTCAAGCTGTGCTAGGGGAGGTTTACACTGGACATTAGGAAGAATTCCTTCACTGAAAGGATGATTAGATATTGGAACGGGCTGCCCAGGGAGCCCTCGCTGCGCCTTGGCGGTGTTAAGGAAAGACGGGAAGGCGGGGCGCTGGTGCTGGGTCACAGGCTGGACCCGCTGGCCTTTGGCAGCCCGGTGGGTGCCGTGATTCAGTGAGGGACACAGACAGCCTCCGGTCCCGGGGGAGAACATGCGGGAGCCCGGGGCGAACACGGCGGGCCCCGGCCCCGGCTCCTCAGCGAGCGGCCGCCATGGCGCGGCCGGGCCTCAGCCCGCCCTGCCGCTCCTCGCTCCGCTTGGAGCTCGAAACAGACGCGTTTTATGGAAATGCACAACTGTGTCTTGAAATACACGCGTGTTTTGTCACGTGCTTTGTCACGGCTGACAGCCCTGGGAACAGCCAGCGGCGTTGCTGCTCTGCGCGGCGGCCGCCAGGGGGAGCTGTTGCACTCCCTCCAGCGCACAAAAATGCGCTCAGTTACCCTCCCTGGTCCGTATTTCTATCGCTTCTTCAAACAGTCGGCAGTTACGAGCCTTTTGGCAATAGAAGAGTAATNCCAACCCAAACCATTCTATGATAAGGTGGTGATGGAGTTTTCAGTTCCCATGTGTGTTTTTCAAGATGTAAGAAATTCTTCCTGCCCGATGCTTGGCTTCCCTGAAGTGCCTTTTTGTTTCAGAAGGGACTGAGTCCAGCTGGGACATGACAGAGATGGAGCCGAGCTCCCAGACAGGCAGGAAGGGTCAGCAGAGGGGCTCGGGAATGCCACAGGAGGTGGGATGAGATTCTGGGAACTGTCACTGTGCCACACCTAGATGGATAAACCCGTCTTGTGCCAGATGGTGAAGGAAAAGTGTGGATAAAGAAAAGCTGATCAAGCTCCAGAATCCAGATCGGTGCAGAGGTGGGAACAAAGGTTAGACAGAAAGGTTTTTGAATGCTTGAGTCATGAAAGAAACGGGGACCTGAGTGAGAAAGAGCTGTCATGTGAAAGGCACCGACTGCACAGGATACAGCCACAACAGGGAACAACTCAGCTGAGCTGGTCACAGCTGTGACTTGAGTCAGCTCAAGGGGGCACATCAAACTACAACCATTGAAGTGGCTGTTTCTAATTAGGTTGTGTATTGAATAGTCCTCAGAGTTAATTCTTTCATCTAATTTTAAATAATCTTTAAACTAATCCTGCCAGCAGAATGGGGATAAAGGGAAGGGAGCTGGAAGAGGATCAGTAGACTACATTGCTAGGTGCAGCATTCTTAAGCCAAGTCCTCAAGATACCATTTTTAGCTAGGTATCACAGAAATCTCCTGGATCAGCTTGTTCATGTTCACTTCCTTGTCTTCACCATGGCACCATCTCTCCTGAGTCATGTTTTAGTAAATAAAAAATTATTTTCACTTTTCTTTCCCTGCTAGGCATGAGATGTTATAGTTAATGGCCATGCAGAAATGTTTTGCACCTGCTGTGTGAAAAGAGGAATCCTAAGAGAGGATAAGATCAGCCCATGATCTTGTAATTTATACAATTCTTAATCCTAGGTTTGAGAATGGTGCGTAGCAATGCTTGTACCTTGCAAAACTTTTGAAGCGTGGAATTAAAAATACTTTTAAAGGATTAAGTTGCAGATTATTTTGAACTTCTCCACAGAAAGAGCTTTGGAAAAGAAGATGTTGCAGTAAATTTTACAGATTAACAGCTGTGTTGAGCATATTTTGGACATGTTCTTCCCAGGTGATTGTATAGGGAGCCCTTTCAGTGAGAACCCAGGGAATGTTGTTCTATTTATTTATTATATATAACACATGGTGAACAGTTCCCTTTTGCAGTTACAAAATTACATGACATGACACAAGGTGCATCAAGTTGCTCTTAAAAACTGTTTGCCTCTTGAACTATTCCTGGTCCAGTGCTGGTCTGGTATTTATTCACTTTTTGTTCTGTCTGGTTTTACTGGCCTCAGAGTACAAGTGTTTTTAACCCTCCGTCCGTTATAACATTAAAGAATTTGAAACGACTCTGGTTTATTCCCCATTAGAACAGATCAGCCAGTACAGATTTTTGCCAGCAGACCTTGAATAGCATATTCCAAGTATGGACACTCTCATGCTTTGTCTTAGGATCCACTTGCATTAATGGTCTTTAGAAATAACTGTGTGTAAAGTAATAACTGTTGTAGGTTTTGCCCTAATGTTTTTTGAGATGGCACGTGCCTCCTAATGTGTTTTATTGCATTTTAAGGTGATGACAGCTTTATCTTTAGTGTCACTGCACAAAAGCTTCCTGAACCCCTAGGATTTGCTGGCTGTGTAGAAGGTACAGCTGAGTGGCATCAGCTGTCTGTGTTCGTCTCTAAATTGTTACCATGAAGTGTCCAGGTAACAGTAGATTATTTTACTCCCATGGGGTGCAATTTTGAATACTCTGGGATGCCAGTTCTGAATTTCATTTTGAAATAGAAAGTAGAAAAACAATTCAGTTCCCACCTCTGTGGAATGTCAAATCTCCATTTTCTGTATACTTGGGAAGTCCCTGATTTCCAGAATTTAAGCTATGTGAAATAATACAGGAAAGGGAACTTTGCTCCTCTCTTGTCACCTTGTCAAGATTTATTGGGTCAGAGAACAGAAAGATGACTTTTTTACCTTGCTACTTTATATATCAGTCTGTGGACACTTGGACTTTTTTTGAGAAAGTCTCTATAGTAAACAAAATTAAACAAAATACAAGCAAGTAAAAAAAAAATATATGTAATCCTAATATTTCTGAAATCTCCTGCAAATAATGAAAACAGAAGATATAACTCCTGTCAGAGATAGTAACTTAATGGTGAAAAAACATAAATATTGTGGGACTTAAAAAGTAAGAAGACCTTGTGGTAGCCCAGGACTAAGGAGAAGCTGTTCCTGGTTCTTTTACAGGCTTCCTGAGGGACCTTGAGCAAAATAGTGGAATGACTCAGTTTTTCTCTCAGGAGTGTTTCCTTTCTCCTCTTCCCTGCCTTGTCTGATAGACTGCTCCCCCTTTTCAAGGAGGGGGAGTTCAGGGCTCTCAGTATGTATTGACAGTGACACAGGGGAGTTCTGATCAGATACTTTCTGCTTTACTAACCATCACTAAGCAATGGTCCTAAGTTTGGGATTTGGATATGTCCAATAGAACACTGAGCTCCTGAAACTGGGCGGTAGTTTCTGAGCAAAGCCACATGGGTACAGATCTCTGGCTGACATCAGCCAGCTGCGTACTTTCCACATAATTTCAAAAGCTATAAATACAAGGAAAAAAAAACAACAAAAAACAAAGACCCCATGTCAGAAAAACCGACTTACTTTTCCCATCTACCAGAAATATAAAGCTTGCATTGTGACAAAGACCTGGAGCAGAGTAGATTAGTAGCATTGGTAAATTTGGGCAGATTGATTGATAAATTTTGCATTGATAAATTTTGCCGTGGAATGTTGTGTGTTCAGTCCTGCCAATAAACTTGCCTGGATGTTATTTTAAAATAGATTTTTAAATAATGTGGAGAATAATATTTACTCTTGCTTACATTCTCATGTAGACACCATCAGAAAGATCTCCAGTGGGATTTCATGACTCCTAAATTATTCAATTTTTATTTAAGAGAACAAATGTCCTGAGTGTGAAACACAAGATTTTCTTAAATACTGTGTATTAATGGTGCTATAGAGGCAACAAAAACCCACAGCAAATGTAAATCTTTTCTATAAAAAGATTGTGAAGCACTTCTGTTTCTGATACCTCACCTTACATCTGCAACTCTGGTTGTTTTTTTTTTTTCTTTCAGTTACCTAAATTGAGCAATAGGGATTATACTTTTTTTTTCTTTTTTCCTGCTTGTATTCATCTCCAGTTGTATTAACTAGAAATATTCCCCAGTTATGTCAGTGAAGATACTGAAAAGTTGCTTTTCAAGTGATGTTGCCATAACCACAAAGTGAGCACATCAAAAGGAAGAATTGAGTTTCCTGGATCTCTGCTCATAATCTTTTCAACCTTGTGTTTGTTATTAGTATTTTTTTTTAAATTTTTTTTCCAACTATCATATAAAAATGTCCAAGTAAATCACATAGGTGTTTTACCGTTATAAAACTGCATGATTCATATTAAAAGTTTTATATACTAATGCTGCCTACAGTATCTGGCAGGGAAGTAAGGACATACCCTAACACTAACCTGTAAATATATCTCTTATTATGTATGGGGTTTTTGTGGGGGTCATTCCATGATCTTACTTTGCTGCAGTTCATCTAGAAGGCTTTGCAGATAAACAAAACCCCCAAATGAACTGTTTAGTGGGAAAAGCTGTGTATAATGTTTTATACAGCACATGACCTTTAAAGCTTAACTTCAGAAAAGAACCAGAGAAATAATCACTAAGAGCAGTTTATTTTGGCACTGTAAAATGAAGTGGTCTTGATGCTACTGACTACTGAGTGATATGTACTTAAGTTTAATGTGTGCTGTACAGTTCTTCCTCTCCACTTTTACTTCAGTTCACTTTGTACAAATGACATTTTCTAGCAGGGACTCAGATTTGCAAAAGTATGTTTTTAATGACATTTCAGAAAGATTAGTACTGACAGGTTTTTATATATATTTCCTATGTGAGGCAAATTCTTCCAGCCCATTTCCTTCAGTGATATCTGGAGAGGATCTGATAAGCTTTATACTGCTTTTCACAGTTCAAAGGGCATTGTCTTCCCCTTCACTCCAGCTGACAACAACAAAGTCAGACATATGTTATCACCATCACAGCGGAAGCTGTGAGCTTGGTTGTGTTCAGCAAAGTACAAATGCAGGAAGAGCGTCAGGTTGGTTAAAAGCTGAGGGAGCTGTGCTAAGGTAATATAGAGCTAATAGTGCTATAACCCAGCAATCCCATGCTGTATGCTGGGGATGTTTCAGTTCAAGGGAGGGTGGTTATCTATTGCTGATTGGTTTAATGTTATTATAACATAACTACAGATATCAATTTAAAACCTTTTACAGGTGGGATCATCTCCAGTGGTGGGGCTGCATTGCGTTAGAAGAATAATTGCTTAGTTAATAAAGAGCAAAGCTGCAGTGGGATTAAGTGGTAAAGAATTGAACATGAAGTTCGTCTGATCAGACACAATCTCACTCTGTCAATTAACAAACAAAGGATGTAAGGTGCCTTATATTTCGTCTGGATTTCCCAATTTTAACATACAGTGTGTTGTGTATCAAGATTAAAATGATTTTTGGTACATTAGCATGCTCATCTAGTGAAATGCTGTGGGTCATGACAGCATAGTTCTGGGAAAACTGCATTTTTCACATCTTTGTAATTCTGGAATGTGAAAGGTGGCTTAAAAGAACCTTTGTGTTTCAGCACTGATATCCAGTATTTTGGAACCACAGTCATTAGTGCTAAATTTGGGTCTGTTTGCAGCTTCTCTTCTGCTTCCGGTACATTGTTTACTGCTTCAGGAAAGTCTTCCCAATACATTATATTAGTTCCTATCCTCTGGCTCTTGCTCAACACAGAACAAATCAGGTCAGCACACTAAGTTCCAGCTCCTGTCTCTAAGGACCACTTCAAGCTCTGCTATGATGTACTGCCTCTACCTGGAATTTCTAGGCCACACCATAAATAACAGAGAGATATCTGTGGGAATAGAATGCTGAAGAAGTAGAGTTATGTTGACTGCTTGTCCATGCCAGGGGAGTCAGGAATGGGGTCTTTGGTCTGATGACAGTGCCAGTGAGTGCCTTACTGCAATTTGTCCCATCTCTCTACTTGTTGATTCTCTGTTTTCACACCATCAGTGGCTGTCCTAAGAGCTTAATATACTTTCAGAAGGGCCTGAAAATGGTTTGCTCCCTCTGTTGAGATCATTAGATTACTTTAAATGAGAAACCAGCACTTGGGCTTTTTCCATTCAGAAGTATAGGTCCTGCTTCCAGTGTCCATGTCCTGTCACTTTGGAGTGCTGTGTGGATGGAAACAGCAAGCAGCTGTCAAAGTCTGGTGAAGAGGTGTGATAGATGAGTAAATAGGATTGTGTTATGACTCAAACACAACCTTCTGCCTTCTTTAACTGCCTGTATATCTAGCAGGGGGCACCAAGAACAAGAAATGGTGTATTAACAGAAGCTCAGAGACACTGCTGGTAAAACTCTTCCTCTCACACAGGGGATGGCAGCAGCTGGGCTCAGAGGTTTTACCTACAGACTACTGGCATTAAGTACTACTTTAGGTCACTGCTCTGAGGTGGACAATGAGGGTAACAATAACACTTGAGCTTTTAATCCTGAAATAGACCATTATGGCAAGTAACTCTTGCTGTTCCACTATGGAGTTACTGCTGTGAATATAAACTAGCCGTTGTCACATCCTGCTGTAATCCTGTCAGTCTCTTCTGTTCTACTTGAAAGTGCTTGAATGATTTCACATTATTTTATATTAAGGTCTGTATCAGTACTGCAGACTTTGTGTATGTATAAATGTCTGGGTTTACATCACATCAGAAATGTTTTTCAGGATTTTGCTGGGGGAAAAGAAGTGGGAGAGGAAGTAGATTGTTAATAGATAAAATATTTTCTACCAGCTGGAAAAGAGATGTGTGACCACATATCATTACAGAGCTTGAGGCTGTGTAGACATAATGGTTAGATATGCACCTGTACCAATGACAAGCAGGGCTAGAGGTAGGAGCAAGGGCAGGCTACAGAACTAAGATAGGGTATTGAGTGAAAAATTAAACGGCACTTATAGCTTTAGCCAAGCGTATTGCCATGTCATTATACATCTGATTTGAACTTGACTTAAAGCAATACATTTTCCATTATTTCAAACTGAATTATCCATCGCTACAGCAATCTGTAAGTCATGCTTGGCATCCCTTTGTATTAGCTACAATCCAAGTGCTGAAAAACCTGTGCTCACTGATAGAGTAAAAGGTGAAAGATGTCTGTGAGGAAATGACCAGAATTAAACAGAGGATGAAACTAGAGAAACAAGGGATGAGGCTGAGGGAAACCTTTTTTGGTGAATTGGCATTTAAACTGCCTGTTTAGAGCAGATGGCTCACTTTGCCACGGAGGAGGTACTTGGAGGACTATGCTTGTGGTTCTACAAGAAACATGATTGATGTTAGTTTTCTTCTGCTATCTTTGAATTTTTTTGTGTGCTCACTCTTTGAGCAAAGCCAGTCAATGGGGTAATTTCAATTGAACTGCTGGTACTTTAGTTTCAATATGATCTGAGGTGAGTAGGTAGCCTGTATGTACAACTGATCATCTTAATTAATCTGAAGCTTTTGATCTTTGTCTATCTGCAGTTCACAGAAATGGCATTAAACGATTCCAGTTCTGATATTCCAGAAGACTGATTCTTAGCAATTCTCTTCAAAGCTTTGTGCAGCTTAATACAGATCTCTGTAGGCTCCAGTGAAACTCTGCACTGTATGTGCATGCAAGCTGGAGCTAATGAGATGCTCTGAACTACAGGAGGTTTTCAAACACATCTGATGACTGCACTTTCCTGACTGCACATTTTGGAAATTACTAAGAAGGCTTTTCTGTCTTAATGGATGTGTCTTTGTTATGAAGGATTACATTGAAAACTCTGGAATACCATCAGTGTTTGAGGAGATGGTTCAGAGCATTTGTATTTGGAAAATTTTTAGAAAGTGATTTGCACTTTTAGTGTTGCTGTGCATTTGGATGCAATGGACTCTTGCCCAGTTATGCTCAGTAGAAGGTTTATTAGCTTGGAGCAGTATGTCTGTACAGACTTGTCAGCTCATCACAGCTCTGAACATTGGTCATGTTCAGGACCCCAAATACTTCTTCAATTCTGCAGAGCAGAGACAAACCCCTTCTCTACATCTGCAGAACATCTGAAATGTATTTTACCTACCTGTGGGTAAAATCCTGGACTAGAAATTATACAGGAAGGGTCAATTCAATCCTTTTGAACCATGTTAGTTAACCCTATGTTTGGGATCCTGCCTGAGTCCTGAAAGTTATTAGCTTTTTCATACCCTAGATAGGTCTCTGACAAATTTCTTTTGGTGAAAATGGCTGAAGCTGGTTTCCCAATACTCCAGTGCTGAATTGCTTCATTTGTAGAGTCAGTCAGTCAGTGTAATACAGCCTGGTATTCTCTTCACTGCTGAACTGTAATTTCTGAGATACAAACTCTACCAGTAGTTTTATGTATATGTATCTAGACAGATGCATATACTGAGATACGTCAGACCTGGTCAAAAATTACTGGGCATTTTTCTACATGTTCTTCTTTTCTTAGTCCTTTGCCCTTTTGCCAACCATGTTCATGAAGAATTTATGCCAAGAGAGCTCTGATTAAAGAGAATTTGCTAATGCTGTGGTCCCAAAAGCTGTGTTAATTATGCACCACTGGAACAAGATGTTATACCAAAACTACTTTTTATATTCAGTAGGCTTAACAGCCCTTAAGTGACAGAGGTAGAAGGAATTCATGCTGGTTGGTAAAAAGAGCCTTCTTGTTCTTAATTGGTGCACTTTTATCTGAATGTTACCTTTCTACCTAAGTTAAGGCAGAGAGGATTGCGACTACAGGAAGCCAAGTTACCTCCTTCCAGCCTCACAGTCTTTCGAAAGGAATTTTATTGGGATGGAAACAGCTTCAAACTGTGCAGTGTCGCATGATGAAACTGTGCTTGCCTTCTGACAGTTAGTCACAAGAGGGGGCTGGAGTCCTTTGCAATGCCTGAAAGCTGATCCATTTTCGCTAACTGAGTGTGTACTGGTTGATTGGTTGATCTTGTTTTTTGTGAAGATAAAGGTAGTCCTTCTCATATGGGTTTTTTGGTTGGATTGTACGGTTTTTCAAGAATAGACTCAAAAATTATTGAAAAGCTGAAATAAAAAAAGGCACTTGCTAAGGAACCAATTGTTCTGTTCCGTTTTTTATTTTGTACCTCGATGCCAAAAACATAATTGCAAAAATAATGATGTGAAAAGGATTCTTGGGCATGGTCATACTGTCTGGCAGTAAAATTCATAGAATAAGAGCTGTGAAAAGAATCTCTGTGAGAAACTGTATTTCTTTAGGGAACCATCATGAGGTAAACCCAAGCTATGAGCTGTCCAAGCTAAAGTAAATGAGATAATGATGTCCACTTGAGACACTATCCCTGTTTTTACTGGTGTTTTTAGCATGCCAGCATACTTTTTAAAGGCTCTGTCCTTGCTTTGTAATGGAGTGACAAACATCATTGCCCTATTTTGGAATGCTAACTGTGAGCCAGTTTTGGAAAAAGTAATAGTAGAACTCTAGATCCAATTTTATTTGGTGAATAATCTCGGAAGGATCTGAAAGTTTGGAGGATTCTATAAATCCTTGCCTCATTCATTCACGTTTTAGCATGCAGACCTGGGAGGAGGAGTATGTTTCATAACACAGAGTGCTTGGAGAATGGCTGAGTCCCTGCTTTTCTCAGTGGAGTAGGATGATGTGACTGAGGAGATGGTCTCTTTCACATCTAATGAATAAAAGGTCTGGAAGGGTCTAATCTCTAGCTCTACAGAAGAAAAAAACTTATCTAAAATGGTAAATGATTGCAAAGTCTTTGTTTGATCAGAAGTGAATTATTATGATGCAAGAAAGGTAACGTAGAAGTCCTGTTTCTGTCTGTGAGGAAATCAAAACTTTCTTGTTATTTCCAGTTCTGGGAAGAACTTAGTAATTTCTCTTTGAAATATTGATTTATATGCCTTAATCCTTAGAAAACCTTTCTCATTTGTATCTACATTAGCCCTGTTCTAAGTTTCTATTTTGTTGTATTAAATGCCTGAAACATCACAAGGTTTGGACCTTTCTCTAGAAAATCTCACCCTGCAGCAATAAACTGATTTCATATCTTGCACATCTGGCAGCAATTCAAGTGTTTTAAAACACCAACAATGCTCCTGGAAGATCTCTGTACACAGCTGAGTGGCTTTGCAGGGCAAGGACAGTGGCTTTTTTATTTTATGCCTTAATGTTTTTAGTGTCTGAAAATATTTATTGCGTGAGTTTTCTTAGAACTAAAATAATAGAATACAAAAAAAATGCAGTATTTTTAGGAGAGAAATGGTTTTCAAGGTAGCAGCACATATACTTTGAGAAACACTATTTTAATGAATGAAAAATGATGAAGAATAATTTTAAACACTGTTAACACATGTGAAAGCTTACAGGCAGGAGACTCTGTGCATCTCTTGTGAGGAACAGAATAATGGAGGCCCATTTTTTATTCCTGAAAAAGAATACAGCTTTTCCTTTTCAACTTGCTTTAGTTCATTTTTAAATTCTGTTGAGAATTGCAGCCAAAGAAGGAAAAAAAGAGAGAGGGAAAAAACATTCAAGGAAAAAATTAGAGAAAAAAAAAGAATAAGAGAAAAAAAATCTCTTG
Source organism: Rhabdornis inornatus (assembly GCA_013397075.1). NCBI lineage: Eukaryota > Metazoa > Chordata > Aves > Passeriformes > Rhabdornithidae > Rhabdornis > Rhabdornis inornatus. Next base: position 106,933 of record VWZS01008220.1, on the reverse strand, counting down.
GGCATTGCCCTGGTAAATAAAATAGCTCACACTTAAGTGGGTTTTGTCTTAGAATTACTGAAGAATTGAAGAGGGATTATATCCTGACTCTTTTCTGCTGTTACCATTGAATACAGCAGAGTTCACAAATCAAATGTAGGGCACATAAATGGCTGCCACAATGCAAGCTGTGATTTGCTGTGTATTTACTCTTCGGAACTTTGAACAAAGGTCAGCACTAGTTTCATTACCCCTCCCATTTGTATTTTCCCACACTTTTCATTTTCCCACAACTGAAGGAATCTATCTGGTGCTCACTTATGTCCATCGTGTTGTTTCATGTTTGAAATGTGACACAGCATTCATAAACTGGAGTTTTATGAGATACTGCCATTAATTCTGTCATGTTTCTGTCAGTAAAATGAGGACTCTTTCCTTCTCTTGTTTTCAAGTCAGAAATACTTCTTTCATTTGCAATCAATTCTCTTCTGTAGAATTTTTTTTTTCCCCAACAGTGGTTTTTTTTTTTATTTAGAACAGAGCCTGCATGTGAAGATTTTTTCAGCACTACTTCATTGTGGCCAAGGATTCAAAATGTAGGGGTAGGCACTGTCTGTCCACCATGAATTGTAGAGTATACCCCATTGACCTCCTCCTAGCTTATTGTTTGTGCTGACCTTGATCCCTAGCTGAAAGATGTGAAGAAGGCTAAAAACCCTTTTTATTTTGGTGGGGATTATTGCTGCTAAGAATAAGATCCGTGGGACAAAAAGAAAAAGATATTTTGTAAATTTTTGTTGTTAATTTCTCTTCAAGGCATCAGGTAAAGACTTTGTGTCTTTCACTTCTCTAAGTAAGAAATTCCTAGTTCTCTGTTACATGTGATAGAGTTTCAAATTGTTAAAGGTTTTAAAAACAGCTGGCAATAGAGAAGATTCTTGTAGGTCGTGGTCTTCCCATCATAGTCTTTGCACTGCTCTTCAGCTGTTCAAATAAACATACCTCTGCTTCTTGCCTTCCTGCTGAGAAATCAGTGCACGAGCCCAAAGAAACAGGTGTCATACTACACTACCAAGCAGAATAGCATTTTGTTTGGAAGACCTTTCTACTGATGCTGTTGGTTCACTTATTGTCTTCAATATTAAAGACATCAAGTTTTAAAGAGCCTCAAAGGGTAAAAGTTAACAGGGAAACTTACTAGGTTCATGTATCTTTTAAGAAAAATATATATTTTGCTGACACAGTTATTTCTGTTGACCTTGCTTTGAGCAGGAGATTTGCCTACAAAACAACCCTAAGTTCCTTCCAGTTTGGTGACTTCATTATTCTATGCTGGTGACAGTTACTCCATGGTATGAATAATCCATTTATCCTAGACAGTTAAACCTTTTAAAACACCAAATGGGCCTATCAGCTGTTGCTCCTCTTATGGAGTTACAGTTTTCAGGTTGCCTTTTTGTTGTCTGCAGACAGGAAAATTGTCTCAGACAGTTTTTCTCAGTGCAATTCATCTACAGTCTGAGCAGCGAAACAGCTAGAGTGATAGTGGCACAATTAAGTGTTCAGCTCTGGAATACCAGAATCTCATGAATTTGCATTGACACCAAAGCAATTTTGCCTTGTGATCTTGAATATCCTGTAGGAGGAACAATCTAAGCTGCTCTGGAATATAATACAAATAGCACTTACTTAAAATATGAATTGCACAGTCCATAGTGTGTATTTGAGAAAGCCCATTCAAAGAGTACACAAAAAAAAGGCTGAGCTTTCTGACATGTGCAGACTTAGCTCCTAACTCAGTTTATAGCTGAACTCATTGTTGGCTCTTGGTCAATAATGGATATCCTCTCATATGCAAGAGATCAGACAAAACAAAGCAAGTTTTATTGTATCCTGTTCTGCTAAATAAACTTCTTTGCTCATTCTCAGCACAGCTGAGATGCCATTATAATAGCTTTAATATTTTCCTAAGTAAAAATACATTCAGAAGGAAGGGTAAAAATAATCTCTGAAATATATTTTAGTTCTAAAATGAAAAAAGAAAAATCAGCAAGCAAAGCTGTCTATTGTTACCCTGAAGCTTTTTAGATCACTATTCTTCTGACAGCCAAAAGTAATTAAAAAAATAGGTTAGAATAGGTTAGTCTTCTGTGTGAAAAACATCATCAAAATTGGGCACTTCAGCCTTGGGGATTTTTTTTTTGGGGGGGGGGGGGAATCAATCAAGTCTTCTCTGCCAAAGCCCCCATGTTAATGATAATAAAAATTAGTATTTTCTGAAGAAGAACACTTAATAAAAATTTCCTGACTGGCTTTAGTTCTAGTGATTTTATTTGATAATGCTTGTAATACTGCAAAAGGATTCTCTGGGAAAAGAACAGGACCTTCATGACTGATTTGTCTGCTGACATTTATTAGCTGTGGGAAAGTCACCTTTTGGCAATTATATTTTGCAAATGTAATTCTAGTGGCGTAAAGATTGGAAGTGCTTATAGAGGTTTCTATAATTAAGGTTACCTTCACTTGCTCTTTATTAAATTAGTTATATTTTTCTGTTATAGGGGTGGTATTTCCAGTATTCTATTCCCATGGGAAATTTTATTTATCAAGCCTCATCAGATGCCTTGTTATGAAAATGTATACCCAACTCTTTGCTAAGTTATCTGATTAGTTTGTATCAAATATCACCATCTGTTCTTATTATCTGACAGAAATGCAGATGACCAGGCTAGAGGTGCCTTAGTGCCGGTGTGAGTTGAAAGTTCAGATGTTAGATACACTGGCATAAACTGTATCTTCCTTCCTACCATAGAATTTGAGTGAGAAAAGGATTCGAGGTGCTGCTTCTGTGGTTTGTTCCTGTTTCTTTGGGAAGGCACGCCCTCAGAATGTGGGAAAGCAGTGTCTTTGTCCTGAGTGCAGACTCGAGTGCTGTGATTATCTTTATTCCATCTATAGGCTGTTTTGCTTGCTGCAAACATGTGCTGTGTGGACACTGTGGGCCATAGTGAGAATGGAGTTGAGATCTGGGAGAGGAGCCTCTGCTGCTGCTCAGATTCCCTTTTACTTGGCAGCTGAGCTTTGTATGGTGCTATAAATCAGGTAGCCATAAAAAGAAAAATCATCACAGAAGGAAGTGGAATATGATAAACCTCTGTTTACAGCCCAAGTGACTTCCTTTTGAGCTCTCCTCTTCTTCTAGGAAACAGAAATATCACCCTAAGCTATTTGGTGAATTAATGCCTATTGAACATATTCAATACATATTCATTCCTCTTGTGATGGAGAACAGACATTTTAGTTGGAGACTTGGGCTCTTCGTGCTGGGCACTGTCCAAGTGCATATTGAAAAGACTGAGCTGGCTCTAAAGGCTTTACATTTTAATATACCAGGCAGGGAAAGGGAAGAGCTTTCTTTTTCCTCCCTCCTCCTCCAACTGTAGGATATTTGATGCATGTTTGTAATTCTGGCTAGATGATTTTCTTGATGGAGAACAATTGCAATATGGCTATTCTGACTGTAAATGGACTTTCAGTAAAACTTGTATGTAGTTGCTGTGCTTCATTAAAATACTAGAACCCAACACAGCTTTTAAATTGAGGCACAGTGTTACATTGAAGGTAGACTGTAATCTTCAGTTTCACCTTGTTCTGTCATTCATTCTAAGCTACATTGAGGCAGTGTGTTCATCAGGGAGATGCAGTTCAGCTAATGACTGTCAGTGGTATTTCATGGTGTTATTGTAGTGTTTAGGAACTTGGCTCTTGGGTCCAGCATGCATTGTGCCATGCAGGGGAGCATAAACTCCAAGTGATTGGTCCTGTGTTAACAAGTTCAACCTACAGGTAAGGGGAAAAAAAATGAGAGACAATGACATGTAAAGAATTAAATGAATGGTCAAGGATGACAGATGAAAAATATCCTGTAAAAGCACATTTTTTCCTGAATCCTAGAGTGCCTTTTTATCCCATTTTCCCAGAAACAGAAAACTGGAAAACTTCAGCATTTCGGTAAAACAAATTACTTAAAACCACAGAATCAGTGATTCAAAATCCAGTCTTTGGAAGTCTCTCATGGCCAGCCAAGAGTAAGCTTGATGATTCCATGTGATTTCTTACAGGTTTAGGGCACTCTGTTTAACTACAGTATAAGGGAAGATGAAGGAATGAGTGGAGTTTTTATTGAGTTTGCTGCTTAGTCTTCAAATTATAGTCAGACCCCTGCCTATTGCTATGAAAGGATGTGAAAAGTGTTCAGTGTTTTAATCGTGTTCTGTCTACAGAGAATGCAGGTTTTTTTCAGTCCTCTGGAGATGTTGTGTCTGCCGCTGTAAATTGTGTGATTCTTTCTAATTTAAACACATCACATTTTCCTTTATTAGTAGTGCCCAGTTTTAGATGTGATAATAAAATACACGTCTTCGTTTGTAGCTTGGGTTTTGGAAATCCCCATAGACCAATCGAGGAAGTGTAAAGAGACCAACCCGAAATGTCCTGGGAGAATTTCCAAGAAAAGCAAAGCAGCAAGAAATAGAAATCAAAATAATGTCTTTAATTTTTTTATGCCCTAAATTCTTAGAACACAACTACTGTTTCACCTCTCTGGCAAAATCACAGTGTTATGATTTTGATATTTTGTAGCTACTGAAGACTGAAAATATTTAAGGCTGTAGTTAGTGACTCTCTCAGTTCCTGCCTTATCAGTCCCTGTCTCCCAGCTCTTTAATATTGAATGCCTGTGTTGAACTCACCTGGAGAATAGGTCTGAAAACTGAGAAATGAAATATCTGCAGCCGGCTGGAGTCTTACTTTCCTTACTTTCCTTACTTTCCTTCCCAGTTCTGTGGAGGACTGTGACCTGTGCAGACTTGTTTGGGTAGGGCTTGGTGGCTTTCTCTCTGCTGCTACCCTGACTTTTTTCACTCTTGCCTGTTCATGGCCTGCTGTGACTTCAAATCAGTTTGTGATGCTGGCCCTAGTTAAAGTAAGTCAATGATCCAAAAGTTAAGTTTCAAGAGACAATATTAGATGAAAAAGTACTCCCAAGGGATTTTACAGAAAACATGCTTATAAATTTTGGGAATGCGTTCCTTAATTCCTATATTGTCTTTTTGAAGAAATCTTCTACAGTTATGAGACTTCAGAGACATCAGAGTATAATCTCACAGATCATGGTAACTTGAGATATCCAGAATAACAAAATTAATAGATCCTGTAGTTGCCTTCTCTACTGGGTGGAGTTAATTTGTTTTTACTGTGGGAAGGTGGGTCCCTGGTGGGAGTTTACTATGTCACTACTGTGATTCTGGGGTCCTAGTGGATTTTTTTTTTCTGATTATTCAAAAGATAAAATGTTAAGATTAAAGATGTGATGTCGAAATTTCCCATGATAAGCAAAACATCTTAATGTTACACATATTAAAATAAGTAGTTGTGTTGCATTTAGTGGAACTAGACATGCTGACAGCTTGTTGTGCACTGAAGTGATTTACTGGAGACCAGCCAATGCATTCTATAGCTCACCTAGTGCATGTTTATTATAATGCTGTTGCTGGTGAATATATGTGGATAAAGATAAAGGAATTACAGGTTGCTGTAATGAGTATTTAGAAGATTAACCATACCAAAATTAATCAACAGCACACTTCTAGACAACAATTAATCCTTATACTTTAGTAATTCTTCATGAGTAGTAAGGAGATTGTTCTGCTTCTCTTGTCTGACAGCTTTGGTGACATGAGTGCTTGCTTCATGTACTCACACTCCTGTCACTGCCTGTTTCGTGAACATATTGATCACATATTTGTATAAAATGTTTTACATTATATAACAGATGACAGCCATATGAATAAATTATTATTAGATTCAGTTTAATCTCTCCTGGAAATATGGAATAAAGAGTACTACATAATTTTTTTTTTTTTTAATGCCTGGCATAGTACTGACGTCTGGGTAACATTCATGAGACAAACTTCAGTTCCTTTCAGACTAAACATTTCTATGACCAAGCTCTGCAACCATTTAGATGAATGTGCTTGAATCTCACAGAGTGAAAGGCAAATCTAAATGTTTCTCCATCTCTCTGGGACACATTTTCCTTCCTTCTACACATTTTTCTGGAGGACTTTATATCTCACTCTAACACCAGCACCTGCTTCTTTCAGTGGTGGTTTTCTTGCCCCAGCAACTATGGCTGGAAGCAACTATGTTAAATTATTAAGCTGCAGCCCACATAAGAGAAGGCTTTTGAATTTGGAGGAGTGTTCATTGCTCAAGTAGCTGTTCCTGATGTTCCATCAGAAATCTGGATGGAAGTCAGTTGGATCACATGCACTTAGGTGTCTTCCTTGTGAAGTTATTGCATTATACTTTCTAAACTGTTCAAGGATCTTTGAAAGGTGATTTAAGACCAAGCTATTGGTTGTCACATATGGTAACTTATAAACTGCTTTTTTTTTCATGAGCTCTATGTGGGCATCTATTTTTTAAAGTAATTTTTATTCAAAACTGCGAAACATTGATCTAAACAGATTTTGTTCATTAAGCCTTTCCTTCATAATACCACATTTCAGTTATAATACGAGATCTAGAAATCTGTAATATGCTCATTTCTAGCAGCTCTTCATTTTAGTATTTTGTTTCATAAGAGCAGTACCAGAAAGAACAGCCCACAAAGAGAATACAAGTGGCATAAAAATGTAAGGAAAGAAATAAGCAAAATTCCACTCACTATTCTTGTTCAAGAGCTACTACAGCAGCAGCCTAAAAGTGGCCTCACAGTCAGCCAAGCAATGGTTCAGCTAATTGATTTGTGATGTATATGATGGAATTATTTTCCACTGGCTTGGATGAATGTTCCTCAAGGCTAGATAATTCTAAAAGACAGGGAAATTATTATTATTTTTTTGTGTGTAAATAACACAGTTCCATCATTTCAGACTGTTGTATATAATGGCTATTATATATCACATGCAATTAGGTTTTTGGAACCATCATGTTATCCCCAGTGGGTACAAGCAAATTTAGTATCTGTGCTGCTGGAAAGCCACTTGTGCCTGTCAGCACATATGTCCTGGACAGAACAGGGATGCTGACACCACACTTGCCTGCTCTTGTGTTCTCCCCAGGCTGGGGCCTTTTTCTCTATTGGTCTTCAGAAGTAGAAGTGTTGCAGATGACAAAATAGAAGGGTTTTCAATGGACATCTTCCATGTCTCAAACAAGTTTCTCTCTTTAAAATAATGGGTAATTTATCTTGGTTGGTGATACAAAATGATTGCAAAAACCACCAAAAAAGCCCCACGTAACTGAATAAAGTCTGGCTTTCCATGGAAAGATTGAGTAAGGCAGAGGAAACAACAGTGTCAGAAGATTAACTTGTGTTGAGCTGTGTTATGAGTTTTGGTATGAATGGTGCTGATTGTGCCTGGGCTTGTGCAGTGACCTGTACACATGCCAAGCTGCCTCTCTGACCCCTTCCCCCCACACATGTTTACTGTTGCTGTTAGAACTGTACTCAGGGTTTATCTTGAAGGCTGTCCAGAGTCTTGAGCCAGCTGCTCATGCCTTCTGCAGGTCTGTGGGAGTCCCTCAGAGGATAAATGCTCTGGACTGCTCACCAGGAGCCAGTAATGCTCTGAGAAAGTGCTGGCTTCTGAGAAGAATTGTTTTGCTTTAGAAAGGAGCAGAAAGTGTTTATCCTGTATTTAAAATGTATTTATTATCAGCAGCAGAGTCCACCTGCTCCTGAGTCACATACAGTGCAATGTATGTTGGCTGGATGTAGCTCAAAGACATTACTTCTGGTAGATTGTTTCCTTTGACAATTTAGCTGCTAATATTTCAAATTCTTTGCTTAATGAACCATGCACACAGTTATATCACCCATGTATAATAAGTTTCTCTACCAATGTAAAAGCTCAGACATTAATATCACTAGGTACTGAAAAGGGTCCTTTTAATTCCCTGAAGTGCCCTATGAAATGCATCTCTGTAATACCTTAAAGAGAGCATATCTCTAACAGTTCCTTCTCTTCAGATGGTATCTACTTTCTCTCCAGCCTCCTTAGTACCTCCTCTTAAACTAGAGAGAAAGTATAAACTTTGCAACATTTCTGAGAAGCTGTTAACTATTTATGTTAAAATAATTATTAGCATGGAGAGTGGACAGTATGTAATAACTACAGTTTCTCTGAACCAATACATAGAGAATAATTTCTTCCTGTATTCTAATTTATGAGTTTGATAAACTTTATGAACAGAATAAAAATCTTCTCATGAGCCGTTGGTGGTTTTTAACAGTACCCACTGAAGCCTTTGTCTTATTTTTGTAAGGAATCTGAAAATATACCCCCAGGAGATTCAAGCTTAGTTAATTAGATTTTGAAATAATACAGACACACTCACAGTTTTCTTAAGGTTCATTTTTTTTTAATATTTCAGGATCAGAAAGGGGGCATGGATTTTTTTGCCCCTGTTTTCTACCCTGCACACATGTGCACATCTGGTGCATTTGAAAAAATCTGTTACAATTTGAAGTTAAGCAATTGTCTAACATTAATACTAGAAATCTTTGTAATAGTGTTTGGCCTGCTGTTTGTAAAGAAACCTTATGATGTTTGTACCAAATGCAAAATCATTGCTATGGATCATCACACTACCTTTAGGTTCTCTTTCCTGGGGATTTTTTTTCTAAATTAGAGACTGAAAATTTCACTAGTGGTCTTCCATGGTTTGAACCAGCTGTTCAGAAAAATGCAATTTTCAAAGTAAGTTTTAACAATAAGAGGATTTTCCATGTCTCTCCAGAGAATTCTGAGAGGTGTGGCACATTCAGAGTGCAGTTCTGCAAATGGAGACTGGCACTCTGAAGAGTTTGAGACTTCAAAATCCCTTGGTAGTCTCTGGGTACATACCATGTTCTATAACTCCAAGAATTTTGTGTGCGTGGCTGCCTGGATCAGAATGCAGCTCCTTGTCAGTCTCTTCTCCTGCCATCCCTCTTTGGCTGTGTATCCTGATGCTCATTCCTGGGATACCTTGTGGATATGTGCAGGGCTGCCATCGTGCTGCCATTTTCACCAGGGCATTGACAGAGAGCCCCAGAGAGTGTGTGATTTTCTGTTGTGACAGATGTGAGAATACAGGCATGTCTTCTGCACTCTCCTGAAAGGCAGAAAAATAGAATGAGCACTTCTGAAATGATTGAGGGGTAGAGACAGGAGTACACTGAGAACTGACTCACAGCTAATCTAAAGAAAATATCTGCAGCTGTATGTGGAATAATTATAGATAGAAAAAATTGTAGTCTTGTTCAGGTACTGCTCTTTGCTTGCTCTATGGTCACTACTACTTCCATGCATTTGTGTTGGTCATTAAAATTGTTTGTTCTGTTAGCACTAAATACCAGGTAGCTTCTCCACATCCTTCCATAGCTTTTTTGAGATACATTTGGGTTTTAAAATCAAAGATACACATACAAAGCCATCAACAAGGATATCAGAGTTATATGTTTATCTCACAACAGCCAATTTGAAGTGTCACTTATAGAGAACAATTAATATTGTTTACCTGTATAGGTTTACACTGCTTCTGGAAGGTAGTCAGTGAAGAATTATCTTTGACTTAAATGACAGCCATCTACATTTTGCTTTTTCACCAGTAAGTTCTCCACTGCCTTCTCATTCTTATTGCACTGAAGATAATGCCTAGCAGTTGAGAGAATCAGAGTATTTTAAAGTTTTTTTTCCTAATTTTTTCAATTATCCTGATTTCTCTAATAGCATCATGCTTTTCAAATGTACCTGTCGGTGTATTTCATTGTATAAAATATTAGATGTCATTGAATATAATTATTTGAAATGTAAAACCCTGTGCATATTCCTTACATGGCAGATCAGCATTTTCAATAAAAGACACGAAGGTTTTTAACAGGTTTTTAAAGACAGGCTTTGTCCTGAGGACCTCTATTGTGAAGTTAGCATATATGCTAATTAAAGACATGCAATTAGATTGGTCAGCAAAGCCTCAGCATTTTCAAGCCACTTTTATCTTAAAACATACCACAGAAAATGAGCTGTACTCTTTGTTGCTCAACTAGATATTAAGCCATAAAATCTCTTTGTGATTAAATTTACTAATTAAATAATGCGGCTTTGCAAAATACTTGTGACCACAACCAAAGCTGGCTGAGTTCTGCTTTGGTTTGCTTGTGTATTTTTTTTTTGTTTCGTTTTGTTTTGTTTTTTAAGAAAGGCACAAAATTCAAAAGCAGATTCCTTGGAATATGAGAAGTCTTTTGAGTAATCCTTGAGTAATTAAAGATTCTGCTAAAGATTCAAACTCCAGCAGTAAAAACTTTTAAATTATGATAACATACTGGTATTTTGAATTTGACCAGCTATTCAGAGAATCTTTAGTAAAGTCATCAAAAAAATCCATCTTGCAGTGCATATTAAATTTCTGTTTGACCCATTTCTCTGGCTGAGACAGCTGTCTTTCAAATTAGTCACTTAAATTCAGGAAAATCTAAACTAGTGACTGAAAAAAATCTACTTTCCAACAAATGTTAGGTTATTTAAAAGGAAATCTATTACTTATGTGTAGGGAAAAGGACGGTTATGAAAATGTGGAATGAAGTTTTAAGCATAAATATTAAAGGCAAAGATTGAGCAAACATGTAAGAAGATATCTTTATTATCTATAGGGAAGTTCTTAGCTTTACAGTTCCAGTTTTTATGTTTATTGAAATACAGATTTTTACGTGTAAGCTATGAGTTCCTCCTGTCAAAGTTTATGACTTACGGTAGATGTTTATATGAGTATCAGCAAAATAAAACTTTTACAATTCAGTAGTTTAGCAATCACATGCTTACACAAGCTGCAACAGCTTGAAATGCATTCCTTTTACGTGCCCTAGTGCTGTTCTGAAGGAGAAACAGTCTTTAAAATCAGCCGTATCTGATCAAACCCCACCCAGTCCAGCCCTTGTGAAGATGCTGTGGAGCTATCTCCTAAAAGGATATCTTTAATTAAAGAGATGCCCGGCTCTGCAAAATGATCTCCTAACCCCGCAGGGCCAGAACAATGAGTGACAGGAAAGAAGCAGCTCTATTTTGATATGGGGGACTCCTATGCAGAGGAAGGAAAAGTCTCATCAGGAGAGCTTCCCTCTGCTTCAGGATGTACTGAAATTGAAAGGACTGCATGTGCCAAGGACACGCTTTACATACTTTTGGCTGTGCTGTGTGAAAGGATTTCTTTGTGTTACTGGGCTTTACAGTAGGTTTCTATAAATCTGATGGTCTAAGAGATTACTGGAAATTCTGTTTATGATCAGCTTCTGGTTTAATATCCTAACCATATCCTGTACTGAATTCTTGTCTAAGCCTCCTAGACTTTCTTTGCTGCTGCTGTTCCATGTTGTACAGCATCAGTAACTAATCACTGTGAATGACAATGGCTTAGGATTGCCATGGTGGCGCAAATGCTCCTTTGGAAATAAGTCACTGTGGCCTACTCTTTCACTTACCAGTGTAATTTGTGAGATTAGCATTGCTGACAATTGATTCAATACTAAGTAGTTCTTAAACAATGAACATTTTCCTCTTAGTTTGTGCATATGTTTTATTCAACCCCTGGGTAAGATGTTCATTACACAGTGGATAATTTATTTGTGTAATTTTCTTTGTGGTTTGTCTAAAAAACTAGGAGCTAAAATTCGTATATAATCAGTAGACCCAGAGCAATTATAATTTAGGACAGGGAGAAAATTATTTTTTGTAAAAAGGACTATTTGTTCAATGTACTCAACACAAGCCTTTTCTGTTTTCAAAGCCGATTTCCTTTACTATTGCACAATGCAGCCTGGAGATACTGTAACAACTTTCTAATTAAAAACAACCTGAATTGCCATGGAGACCAAAAAATAGAAGTGCTTGCCTTAGACCAAGTAAGGAATAAGCCAGGCTGGGAATGTCAAGATACCATTTCTGGAATTTTTATATATGTAAACATAGTTACACGTAGTTGAGTCTCTGATGTACACATCCACACATCCATGGTCTGGGCTGTGTCAGCAGAAGTGTAACCAAGGTATTAAGGGATGTGATTATTGTGCTCTACTCAACCACTTGTTAGGCCACACAGGGAACACTGTCCAGTTTTGGTCTCCCTGTTTCAAGAGACGTTCTAAAGCTGGAAAGGATCCAGCAGGGAATTGCCAGGATGATTAGAGGGTTCTAGAACTTGAAAAATGAAGAAAAATGTAAGGAAATGGGTTTATTGAACCTAGAGAAAAGGCTGCTCGGGAGAGGGAATCTTATCACAGTGTTGCAATATTGGAGGATATTCATAGACAAGATGGAGATTCTTTTGTCACTCTTCTTCATGAGAACAATTAGACACTGGGACAGGTTACCCAGAGAATGTAAGCCCTGTCTGCACAGAACCCTTTATAACATCACCTATAGTGCTATTTGCAACAGAAGATGAAACCAGATGATTTCCAGACTCCCTCCCACCCGAAGCTTTTCTGTTCTCAGGAGAGTAGCTTAGTGGCAAAACAGAGGGGATGGTCAAGTCTACTGTGGGCTAAAGTGGTTGAGTATCTGAGATGATTCTTCTCATCCTATTCAGCTTGCCCATCACACTGGGTCTTCTCTTACCTGGGAAAGGGTTTTTGAGCCTTATATTATGTTAAGGAAAATGTTAGGCCTATATCTGAGTATCACTTTAATCTCTTGGTATTGCCTTACAGTGTGCATTCTGAGGGAACTATTTTATCAACAAATTATTTGCTTGTAGGGGTTGTGACCAGAGCCTGGGTAGTAAAGTGATACAAACACACGTGCTTGGTTTATATCTCCCAAGTCTATTCTTTCTCAGGTGTAGCAGATAGACAATGTGAAAACCTTGTGACTTGCAGATATAAAAACTGTCTTTCCTCCTGTTCTAGATTTAGTGGCCAGTCATCACATGGAAAAACCTCAAACCTGAACATTTATAAGATTTTCATCTTTCACTGATGCCTCAGTATTTGATCAAAAAAGCTTATTTTGGTGTGAGATGACCAAGAATATACAGAGCAAGAGAAGAGTAGTAGGTAAAGGCATGTAAATGCTATAGTATTAGCTCATTTATTGATTCAGTTTTCCAAGTAAAAGCAATTGAAGTGCATTATGAATTATGGAGTCTGCCTACATTCAGAAGGTCATCTTTATATTATTTTAAGATATTGCACTAGTAATCTTACAGCTCAAACTTATGTAAGAAGAACACACAGCAGAATTCCTCATGAACTTGGAATATAGAAGACCTACAAATCATTAGAAACAAGTTTCGTGTCACTGTCATTCATTAGGACATACTTTTCCATGAAGAATGTATTTATTATACAGCTGCACAAATGTCTGATTTTCTTGATTTCTTTGTGATGCATAGGAGGATTGAAGGCATAGAGAATGCAAGGATGCATTCTGTTCCCTGACTATTAGTTATGACTCAAAAAAAAATTAGACTATTGTGAAACACAGCAAGTAGGAAGACAGCAATAGAAACCATGGTTAGTAGAGAAATATCTAATAAATCATCAGGCTGGGCATCAGCAAAATTTATGGCTGAAATGAAAAACTTAAGAAATGTATAAAGATTTTTCACTCTCATACTAATGAACTGTCAGTTAAATATATACACCATAGGATATCTTTGGCATGTAGTGCTCTGGCAGGGGAGAGACAAGGAACAGGTATGAAGAGGTGAGAAGGTAAGGAAATACCACAAAATTGAGGAAGAGAATAATCCTTTATATTATTTTATTTTCTTGGAGGGAGAAAAGATTATATTTAAACTGAATTCCTTGCCAACAGGTTGGGCCAAATCTCATTCTCGCCATCTCATCTGACTTGTTTTGCATTTGAAACAGATCACTTTCAAGTTCCTTACAAAAATAGGAATAAACATTTCTTGCTTTGTAAGGTGTTGCTTGTTAACTCTGATGAAATTGTTAAGAGCTGGTTTAACTCAATGGTGTAATCTACAAAAGACTTAATGTGATTCCTCGTTAAAAAGGAATTTAGTTTCACAAGTCTCCTGGAAACCGAGCTGTACCACTAGTGTGATGAGGCAGACCCACATAAAGTAAACAGAAGCAGATTTGTTAAAGAAATCCGAGGGCTTTGTTACACAACTGTCTTGCTTAACACCTATCTTAGGGTCTTATTGCTACTGACAACCATCTCACATTTCTGGTATGTCCCATGGGGATGTCATTTCAAATAATTTGTTCCTTGTCTCCTTTCTAGTCCTGTCTTCTGCATTTCGGTTCTGTGTCTGTTTTCCTCCGTGTGTCTTATCTGGCCTTTAACTGCTGGCCTTTCTTTAAAGTTCATCTTTTCCTTCTCACTCTTTTTATAAAATGCTACATGGATCATTGCTTATATGAACCCTTGTAATAATTTCTGAATCTACTGTAAGTTTCTGTGATCTGTAAAAAACTAGCTCTCTTACTCATTTTTCCAATTTCTGCCCTTTCAAGGTAAACCTTAATCTTGTTCTTTTTTATAAGAGTAAAGCTATTCTCAACCTGTTGACTTTTGAAGAGAAATTAATTTCTTTCTTTTTGATACCCACTGGAAATGAAGATATAGCCATAAGACATAGATAGATTCTCATCTGAGAAGTAGTAAAGATAAGGAAGTGAGCTGGCTTCACACTGGAAGGAGAAGAAATTTTAATGCTTACTAACATAATCCTTCTTACACCTAACAGCTTGGACATTTTTGTGAAATCTTTCAAAACAACAATTGCCATAGAAGGAAAAAGCCAGCTTGCAGACAATACCTTCTGTAACCTCAACACCCAAATCCTAGCCCAGAAAACAAATGTTTCTTTACTACTCAGATGTTCTCAGCAGAATCACAGAAATTAGCCAGGAACTTATGCTAAGGGCCAATGTCCTTTGGGGAGCAAATATTGTATTTCAGAAATCTGAGACACGGTCTGCCGACAAAATTAATGATGTTACAAAACGTTATTATAATTACTCATGCAGAACTTGATTGATGCAGTATGTTCTGAAAGTTCCCATCATATTATTCATAATTGTCTTCTTTCGAAGAGCAATGAGATGTTCTGACTATACAGTTTCCCTTCTGGGAAGGAGTACTTTGTGTTTTGCAAGTTTTTTTTTCTTTTTTAAAGTATTTATGCACATACCAATAACACAAAAGGATAATTGTGGTTTAGAATTGCTGAAGTATGTCAGCTGGGATGGGCTGCTTTACTTATTAGGGCTGTCTACACTGCAGAGAGACATATTTTGAAGCGCAAAGAGGTTCTGATGTATTTCAGTGTATTTACACTCTGTAAGTAATCCCAGAAGAGCTTTATCAATCTGTCCACAACACCACAGTTTTAATATTGCATTGTGAATTCTCACAGGTGGGTGTTCTATCTTGTCATAGAGATATATGCATCCATATAAAGCCCCAAACCCCTCTTTCTTCCCTCTGTTGTTTTTAGGGGTTTTTTTAAGATTCATGTGGCTTTAGCTACGATTAGAGGGAGCCTAATTTGATCAAAATGTTGCATTTTCTAGATTTTTTGTTCCTAGATTTGCTTAAATTTAGAAACTTTTCTGCATTGCTTTGTTGCCTCGAGGTAAAAAATAAGCCTGGAATGAAAACATCATCTCTTTTTTCCAGAGTCTGAGGCAGAGATATACTAAAGACAGCTTTAGATGTGAACATTCTTTATGGTGCACTAAACCAGCAATAACTGGCTAACCAGTCTCCCCTATGTGATGATTTGATCTTCTGTTGATAAAGGCATTCTTAATACTGTTTTGGAGAACCTGTCTCTCTCTTAGATAAAGCTGTGAAGTTGCTGTGCTTTTGCTTTGTTTTGTGGACACATATCTATCCCCCTCAAAAGCATGATTTTTTTTGATGACTATATCCCATTTATTTTGATCTAGGGTATTTCTCTTCACTCCCAATGATTTAGTATCTAGGTGTCACAATATTTTTTGTGAATGTTTCTTGCAATTACATTTTTATAACAATGGGAATACTAGTCCTGCGTTAGATTGAGAATTAGACCATGAAGGGTCTGGTTACATTACACAGTACAGAACAGTCCTGAGATCCCCAGATAGCTCCACTAAATTGTCTTATGGAAATATGCAGCATAAAGCTATTAGAAATACCAGCTGGGGTCTTGAAAATGATACAGTTGTCTTGTTATAGCTCTACTGCAGGACTCATTAGCATTATTTCTCAAATGAAGATATCTGTTATAGCTTCAGGTTTAGAGTTTGAATGTCTCAGCCCAATGCTGTCCTGAAAGAATGAGCAGTGAGGATACTCCTAGTGGCTCTGATTCCATGGAAGATCAAGGTATAGAGGGTGTGGACTCTGCTTTGGGATGGGTTTGAAACATGGAGAAGGGAAAGCAAATTGACTAAGAGCACAGAACCACTCCAAAATAATACATTAGCATTCTAGACTCAGCTTGCTCAGTAATTTGCCCAAAATTACTCCAGGAGTTTCAGGAGTTCAGCAGTCTCTCCTCTCTCCAAGTTCTAAGGACACACACACTAGAACACTGCTTTTAATACCTTCTGTGTTCCTTACTCTCTGCGTGGTGTACAAAGTATATTACTAATCATGTTGCTGTGTGGTTCTTTGGACTTTTGTGGTTTCCTAGTGTTAACAGGATTGTCTGAAAAGAGGAACAATGCCAGGATTTTCAAGAATTCCAGCAAGGACACAGGGGAGTTAGATGGAACATTTCCTCTGTTGTATGTCATGGAGTTTAATGCTCAGCTTTGATAGTCTGGTGTTCAGGCTCCACATTTGCCATTCAGGGTAGTGAAGCAATATTCTGGTTCAGATTCCTGCTACAGTATGAAAATTTTAGCATCTTTCCAAAATTACAGGAATGTAGAAAAACAGGGTTGGAAGAAGCCTCGAGAAACCATTTAGGCTATCCCCCTGACAAAATCTGTTTCTTCCGTAATCTGACAGCACTAGAAATTATTGGGTAATAGCCTGAAACAAAATAAATCATATAAAAAAACTGATTTACATTCTACGTGAAATTTGCCCTTATGCAGAAGCCAGCAGAAAACATCCAAATTTCTCTCTTAATGTTCCATTAAGATTTAGGCTGATACAATCCTTTATAATCAATGTGGGTGGGCAGTTGCTGGCAGAGAAGGGTTAGATCCAGAAAGGGATGAATCTCTAGTGGGAATGAGCCTTTTACCTCTTAGTCCACAATGTGGTGTGCTTGACTTAGCAGTTTTCTTCTAATGGATTTAACTTGCTTTACCTCATAAATCACATATTTCCACATTGCTGTCAGTATAACAAGTCAAACTGAGGTTAATGTATGAATGATTAGCCCATAGCTGGCCATAGGATGGAGAACTGTGAGTCAGAGCTGCTCATGCTCCTAGATTTTAAAGTAAAATACCAATACTCTAAAGTTTCCTAGCTTCATCTAATGAGAATTCTCTAAATGAGCTAAGAACATATAATTCTAGAAAGTGTATGCTGCAAATGTGCTTGAGCTGTTCTGTGAAAGATGAAGCACTGTTCATTTTATTGCCTGTTTGGCTCTGTGCTTTCTTATTTTAAGGACAATATCTGGGGATTTCAGGTATGATGTATTTATGATAATAATAACTATTCATTGAACATACTTAAACTTTAAAGAGTACTGATAATTTTATAATAAAAAAGCTGTATTAAGGATTTTGAAGGGACAGGAATAGAGGCTGTTATTAGTCCCTGTTATACCTTTGAAAATTCAATTCATACCAGCTGAGGGTCTGGATTTCCCTTTCTCTGAAGAGCATGGGGATAAACTGGCAGCAAAATTGCAATGTCTCTGGTAGTCTTTGTGTGCTAAGAACATGCATAGATGGTAGATGTTCTTCTTCATCATGAATATGCATTTACATTTATATCAGAGATAAGATATAATATTTGGCTGGGGAAGTACAGCAACTCTACTGTTTATTTAAAGTCATGCCAGGCTTGGAGTATACGAAATACCAAATTTTATAGTAGTGTAAACAAATCCCAACAGGATTTTAAATAATTACATTTCATTCTTTGGAGGCAGAAAAAGAATCCTTCCTAAAGATTTGGAAGTCCAAGAAACTATATAATTTTTTTTACTTAACCCCTTAGAGATCTCTCTAAACTGGATTTTTAATATAAAAATGTGGTTTTTTTTCAGTAGTACACACAAATGATGAAATGAAGTTGTCACAATGGAGCAATTTAGACATAGACCCACCTGCTCGTCTTGGAATAATTATGTTATACCTTCCTCAAAAATTATTTGTTACTTTAATGCTGTAGGTATGGTGATTTAGGGAGTTTCCCTAAAGGGATGTCACAGGCATAATTATGTTTCAGTGTGAAATGGATGGAAGGCAGCTGTGGTAAATGGCAGTAAATTAGTGTTATTATTTCTATCAAATATTTTCGCAGTAAAGCCTTCTTTAATATGCTTGGAGAAATGCAGGCAAGAGCTTCTCAATTTCTTTGTGGCACAGAGTTACCTCAAGGGGAAAGGAACAAGTCCAGTTACTGTAACACCTGTTCCATTTTATAAGCTCAGGAAGGGTTGGAAAGAAAAGTTGTCTAGAATTTCAAGCAGTCATTTCAGCCTAGATTTCTATTCAGAATTACATCTAAATTACAACTGTGCCTGGAAGCTGAAGAGAAAAAAGAATCACCAATGTGAAATCATTACCTCTTGGTTAAATAATTCTTCTGAAACAGATTAAGATGTTTCACACACGGGATGCTTTGCCTTTTTAAGGCTTGTGTTTTATTATTTGCTGAAGCTCCTGCACTATAGCAAAGTGACTATAGAGTTTCCTGACACCGTGATCTCTGCTCACCAGAGTATAAGACCCTGCATACCTTTCCTATGATATAGAGTGGAGCTATAAATACTCTAAAGCTAGCCTTATGGTGAGGCTTGTAAGGTATTGCTATGATATGAATTTAGGCTGTTACAGAACTGGTTTGAAAAACACAGTCTGGTAGGATTTTTTGGGAAAACAATACAGCCAGTTAAAAGCCGACATTTATCCTTTCTTCTTGCTCACTTCACTGAATTGTAAGATTAGACACACACCCCCAAATCATTCATGTCTGGAACATCAAAGTCACACTCCAACTCCCACATTAGGTAACCTCTGGATTTTTCCAATCAGCAACCTCCAGAAGCAGAACCTCTCCTGGGAATCCTCAGGGGAGTCAAAATGGGCATTTTGGTGATTTGGTTTTGTTTTAATGTAAAAGGTATTATCTGGCTGTAAGTATAGGAAGCTGTTGCTAAAACAGTAAAGTCTGGTGGGGCAGTGTGGAGTAGGGTGCACTTAGGCACTGAAAACGCTGGGAAATGATTGGCAGCAGGGATATTGCTTCTCTGTAATGAAAAGAGCACACATGCAAGGATTCATTTACGGATTAATTTGCCAAATCTCTTCTGATTAAATATTTCCTCACTAAACCTTTTTTCCATCTGTTTCTCTGGAAGTCTTTAAATATTACCAGTTTCACTTTAAAATAGCCAGTGAGCTGATTTCTAGTCCATATGCAGGTTTCTAGAAGGAAGAGAATATACTGATTATTTACAAGTGCTAAATCCGATCTGTTTCTCCAAGTCTCCTTGCCTTGTGTAGTTTAAAAGCAAAGAAATCAAAGAATATTTTATATGTTAATCATTAGTGAAAAGAAATAAAGAGTAGTAAGAAATTAAATAGTCAATTGGAATGTCTGGTTTCCTTTTTTTCATAGGGAAGATAAAAGTTCTTATGGCACTTTAATATAGAATGGACATAAAATATGATGGAATTCTTTTGATTCTTTCCACTGAAGCTGGGCAGTAATGCAGGTTTCTTAGGTTCACATTTATCTTCAGGAAGTGAAAATCTAACCACTCCAGGTGGAATAAATGCAATGTTAAGAAATGAAATTTTCTTCTGGCATGCTAAGATTATATTTAATATTGGACTGACAGTTAGTTTTGGCTCCTAGTCATATTTTATCACTTTTTTTTTTAAATCCTCATCTTTGAAGTCTTTGAAGGAAATTTAAATTTATAAAGCATGGTACTGATGAGACAAAAGAATGCAGAAAAATACCTATAATGTTGTATATATTCATACATTAAAATAAAATATAGGCATCTGTGCACTTTAAAGTAATTTAATTAGACCTTTTTGCATTGTATTTAAATTGTTTTCTAGTTTTAATTTGTGAGGGGACAGAAATAGATTATCAGAATTTTTTAATCAGAATGATGAGCCAGTATCAGTTCCTTCAAGTGGAGATTATTTAAATTTTCCAGTCTACCTGTAGTGCCTGTGCTGAAGAAATGCACATTTTGTCTGAGCCACGTGCAAGAGAACTGAATGTGATTTTTGTTGCAAACTTTCCAAAATAAACTGAATAAATTTGAAAAAGCAGAGACACAAGTATTGACTGTAATATTACACTATTGAGGCCAGGAGGGGTTGACTATGCATTCTTCAGAAATGGAGGCCAATTTTTTCTTTTTTTGTTTTCCAACATGGTTCTTATAATTGAGGTTTTAAATTTCCTGTTCTCTCCTGAACACAATGAAATAATTTGCCTCAGTCCCTCAATACCATTTTTTCACCCAAGAGATAAATCACCCTGGGAAAGGGTAAAGTGGGAAGAAAAATGAAAGAGGGCACATGACTCTGCTGGCCACAGGGGTGTCCTCCCGCTGAGACCCTCTTTGCTCTTCCCTCCCTCCTCCATTAATTCTAAATTAAGAATTTTAAATTTCCAAGGTAGGGCAGAGCTCTTAGGACTTTGTCATTTGAACCCTGACTGTGTGGGGTGGGAGCACAAGTGTCTGTTCTGCCATCAGCCCCACAGCTGTTCCTCCTACTCAGGTGTTTTCAGTGTCTCTAAAAATGATCCCTCACAGCCAATTAATTACCTGCTGAGAGGACACCGTTCTTTCCATTCACACAAGGAGATATTGCCGTTGGAGAAGGAGCTGGGGAATGGCTGGCCACTGCAGAAAAAGAAAGTGAGTGTATTTTACAATGGATATTATTGGTAAGGAGATTAAAAAGTGGAGCTAAATGCTTGGAATAGGATGCTAAAGCATTTTCTCAGGTATTCATATCTCACCAAAATAAGATATTTCCTTGTTTTATGAGTCTGCACTGGTATAAATAGAATTATTCTAAAATAACATTGTTTAAAAAACTGATGTAATTATTTTACTTATTTTTCAGAATTTAGGTTGGAGGATTTTAGTGAGTTCTCCCTATTTTATAAAAGCTTGAAAAATTCTTTCCTGTATGTTCCCTTCCCCTTCAAATTTTGCAGAAGCAAAAATGACTAAGATGAATCCTTGGAAATATTTAGATGTGTAATTTTGCCCATCTTCCCTTAGAAAGAAAGCCTTCCTTTCCAACAAAGAAACATGAAGTGTCTAAAGGTAAATTCTTGCTTAATGCTCAGGCCCAAAATTTTAGATAAAGAAGCAGCTATGTTTGCTTTTCTGTTTAAATGGCTACATATGTGTCCACAAGTGTGCCATTATGGTTAGTATGTCATAAAATTCCTGAGGCACAGTGGTGAACAGATGAAGAGCTCAGAAACAGTAAATTGGTCTCATTTTTAGGCAGCTGAACCTCTAAGTATTAAAACTACATAATCAAGTCACGTGTTTGTATGAAGGTACACTGATCATGAGACATGTGATTAAAAATGTTCTTTTTTTTTTTTCCTTTTGAAAAACAGTATCAGAATCAGTGAGGGTAGCTGTGACAAACCTCTAAGGTTCCCTGACTTCAGGGTGAAGGTGGCAAAAATAGAGGAGCGGGAATGATGGAGTTGCCCAGAAAAGAAACATTATAATTAAAAACAAAACAGGGACAGTGCCCAGAAACTGAGTGCCTGCTGCAATGCTTTACATTTCTAGCCAAATTAAATGTATTTGAGCTTTGAAGTTTCCTTGTTAGCTTTATTTTTTCATGTTTTTTGTTTGCTGGCATGTGTGGGAATTTGTGCATGTTTTTGGTAGGCTTTTTGTGGAACACCAATAGTCTGCATTGACTAACTTTCCTCCTAACTTGTCTCAAACCAAGACAGCTAGAAAGCAGTAAAGATAGAAGAAATGGTCATATGAGCACACCCTGCAGTGCCTCTAGCTCTACTATTCCTGTACATTCTGTTTATCCTGCATTTTTAAGATGGGGCTGCTAAGATGAGGGTGTAATTGTGAGAAGCGTGCAGGTGCTCATTTCTCTGATCTCTGCATGTAGGTACTGAAGCTGACTCATTAAGGACACATTAAGAAGCCCTGTGCCAGGCCAGCAGTCTCTCTCTAGGAGTGGCAAATAGATGAGCTTGTGCACCTGGCCCCTAACTGCAAATCCTTCCCCTTTGTGCTGCTGAATCCATTGGATTGAGAGGTAACTATTTATTCTATTTTTTGTCTTTGTAACAGTTTCCCAGCTTAGCTTTCGCGAAACACTTAATTTGCTGTTTTTCCTAAGCAGAACCAAAGGTATATCCTGTTTGTTGTGGCAGAAATTGGATCCACTGTATTTTTTACGTGTTTAAGAAGTTGCCTGCTGAACTACATGTTTCTGTGTGCAGCCGGATATGATTTCTATTGTGGGTTTAGAGGACTGCAAATAGTAATTCTACATGGAAAACAAACTTTATTGCCAACACACACGTGTTTTCTGAATCGCTTGAAAGTTTTCTGTAAAACTGCATGTTTCACTTGTCAAGCTGCAGATATTTTCATATCTACTTGTGTTAATCAATTTAAAGGAGGAATGATAGTCAAGCTGGTTGTGAATCACCTTTAAACTGTCAAGTTAGTCATTCTTACCAGTGTTTAGCTATGAAAGTTTTCAGGGCCAAATTGATTACCAGCTTTATATGCTCAACCCAGTTCAGTCATAGGCAGGAATTTGTTAGTTTTGTCTGAGTTTATGAGTTCTTAATTAATTTTTAATATCTGTAACTGAATCAGTCATTGTTATCACTAACAAAAATCTGGAGCTGAAGGAATCTGTATTCTCCATAATTAATGTTTATGCACACTCAGCTTGTTCCATTTTTTACTTTTTTGTTCCATGAACTTCTTTTATCTCTCTTATAGTTTATTTCTTTTGTATTCTGTTTCCTAATCACTTTAATATTCCCACCCTTCTATTTTTCACTTTATTTTTATCTCTATTTGGTTACTTATCCTCTTTTCTGTCTTACTGCAGAACTGAGCATCCATAGAAAAGTTGCATTTCTTTACAATTTTTTTGCCCCCTGCTCTGGTTTCTCCTGCTGTAACTTGGTGTGGATGCTTATGTACATCAGAACCCTGCTAATGTGATAACATGTGCTGACTCGCTGCAAAAGCTCAGGATCAGCTTTCTATAGTCCCAGTTGGTTTTAATGAAAGAACAAGTTATGGCTGTGGCATTGGCTCCCTATGATTCCTGCTGGTATAGGGATCCAGCACCGTTAGTTGCCAGTGTGTTTTACAAGAAAAGTGCCTTTTGTCAGAAAACTGGCACAAAAGAAGTTGTTTAGATCAGTTCTGTTCTAATTCCACGTCTCTGGTCACTCAGTAATTATTAGATCCAGCAGATAGCCTGGCCTTGGGGATATGTAATTCCTTCTGTGGTGAAGAGGGATCAGACTTTTCCCAGATTAGGGATACACATGAAATTATATTCATTGGAAAATTAATTTCTTATGTATTGTAAATTCGGCCTTCTTTCCTTCTCCCTGGCTCCAGCAGCAGTGGCTGTTTTTGGAAGGATTATGTCAGGCCAAGTCCTAGGTTGTTATGTTGCTTTGCATTTTGTCTGGTCTTTGAGTAACTCTTACTTAGAGGTTGATTCTTTCTAGCACTAGTAACTATTGATGGAAAAGATGATATTGCAATTTGCAGAACTGTGTGAAATGGACTATGTCCCTGATGACATGCAACTTTTAAGAAATTTCGTATGTTAAAAATAGCCTGATAACAAAACAAGGATTTTTCTGGAATATAATTCCATGGAATATCTTGATTTGTCATTTCTAACAGATGGAGCTGCACCTGGTAGTGCAGTATAAGTGGTCCCATTCTAAAGAATGGGAACTTGAGATAGTGAGTGCAGACCTGTCACTTGACAGAATATCTTGAGGGAGAACTATGTGACTTGAAACAGGTTATCGTCAGAACTACCAAAACACCACCACCTTTCTCCTTGAAGGCTGTCCGGATTAGGCTATTACTCATACCAGAGTTTTAAATCTTAACAATTTTCAAGTTGGTTTTTGAAGTTTATTGAACAAATCTGCTCCCTTTAAGCTTCAATGTTTTGGTTGCTATCCTCTTGTTTCATCACAGCTAAGTTTAACCATGTACATGCACTGCCAACCAGTTATTTCAATTTCTAGTCAAAGCTCAAGTTTTCCTGTTGCATTCAGTGTCACGTCAATGGTGACAGATGCCATCTTTTCCATTTTGAAATCAGGTGACCACAGAGTCTAATTTCCATAAGGAATATTTGCCTGCAACGAATGTCAGATAGTGTTAGATATAGAATAATGTTTTTATTCTATATTTTCCTCTCAGCTTCAATTTGTTAAGCTAGCTGGATAAGAGTTCTTTCAGTTGTAATTAGACCAGTATAAGTCATGTCCTGTCATTTATATTCCCTCATGAATACTAGAGTAAAAGAATGCTAGACAGACATGGAGCAGTGAGGGCTGTGTGAGCCAGGAGATGGATGTGGTTAGTCAGACAGCAGCGCCCAAGCGAGGGGAGCAGAGGGCAAGCACAGCCTTGGTGTGGCCAGGCAGGCTGCTGGGCACAAGGGGCTGGATAAACAGAGCCCAGGATGAGGCAGGAGGTGCAGCTCAGGTCGGGGGCTGATGCTGGAGGCTCAGCTGAAGAGCAGCTCCCTCGGGAAGGGACTTTGGCCCAGGCTGTGCAGGCAGGGAAGGAGCGGGACAGGCTGCAGCTGCACTCCCTGCCTTGGCCCCCAGCCCAGGCACACAAGCCTCCAGGACAGACCCTCTTAGGGCCCTTGCTTATGCTTTGCACTCTTTAAACTTGTAAGGGCTGTTGAATGCTGATATATTTACTTATTCTATTCTCTGGTAAGGTTTCTAAATCCATATCTAGAATTTTGATTTTTTTTTTCTTTAGACTACTGGAGGCTGAAAATCCTTGGCAAAATCCTGTAGATTGTTATATGTGTTCATGGGACTTGGACTTTTCTTCTTTGTTTTATCTCTTCCAAGTTCATTGCTATTATTTTCCTGTTGCACTGATACTTGAAGCATTGTCACCTGAGGTATGACCCATGCCAAATGACATATGTAATTTATCTTTTGTTTATTCTGTGCTGTTCCATTTTATTGATATTTAGTAGGGACATCTGTGGAAAATGTCACCAGCTGTGCAGAGTAACAAAGTTGTAACGCAGGACTTGTTTTCTCCCTCGTGTTCTGTTTAGTTCCATTAGATACCTTTTTCTGTAGCAAAGCTTTCTTAAAAATGTTCTGATCACAGTTCTCCTTGCTTCAGATCTGACAGGGAAAGTAGTGCTTTTGTAGGACTTTGTAAATTGAATGTCTGAATTAATTCAGGGTGAAAGTGACACATAAAGAAAGAAGACTTAACATTTTTTTTACCCTGTATTTTTTAGGCTTTTAATTATACTAGTTATTCTGGCATAAATAAGTGGGAGTAAGAAAATAGGGTGCACGTGGGAAGGCTGTGAGCACCAGGGAAGGCTGCTGAAGCTGGCATTTCAACTATCTACCTGTTGGGTGCCTGGGTTGTTAATTTTGAAGCATTTAGTGCTAGTGTCAGTTTAAAGTACTCTTTCCATCTACCAACTTTGCCCATGCTGCTTCCTCTGTGACATGGTGTGCCAATGCTTCTGTCAAAATCAACTGGCTAAAGGGGATCAAGGGATGAGTGGATAGCAGGAACACCTCGGGGTGATTTCCCTGCCATTTCCTCCTGTGAAACCATGTGTCTGGAGTGTACCACATTAACCACGGAAGCACTTATTGTATGCTCTGCATGGGAAGACCACCTCAGTCATGGATTCTTAATAATATTTCTGATGTGAAAAAAACCTGTTTAGGAGAAATGTGAGGAATCAATCAGAAATTCTTCTAACTTAGCTTTCTAAATCCTTTTGCTTTTAGTCTGATGTCTTAAATGTGACTACTGTCACATTGCTTACAAAGTAAATAGTGTAGCAACTAAAACATATTTCTACTCCCTGCTTGTTTTAGCCTTCTCCACAGCAGTTGGTATTTGCTGTAACAACAGAACTTGTATTAAAACAATTTTGAGTCTGCCACCTGTCATTCTTTTTTTCCTTCCACATTGTATACATAATTTCTTTTTTTCTTTATACAAACACTGTAAATCTTCTGGGTTATACATCTTGTGTAGTATAAGGCTGACAACTCTCTGAGATTGTATTTCTTGTGCAAAGTAAGACAGAATCATACCCTGCCACAGAACAACAAATTCAACATATTTTACTTGTGACATAAATTCTCATGCTGTCTGTTAGGGAGCTGATTTATTAAGGCTATAAGTTTCTTTTAAAAATGGTGTTTGGAAGCTTTCAGTAATTCAGTGCACAGCACTTGATAGAATTGTCAGTCCTTTTATCTGCACAAACAGTTTTATGACTACAAGGGTGAGACAAATGGGGATTTCGTCCTGCTGTTCCAAGTTCCTTTGCTGTTGTTGGCTTCCTGCCAGAACAGCATGGAGTAAACATGCAGGGTTTCTCTCCTTATTCCTGGCATTTGATAAAAGTGGCTCCAAACTTATTTTTGCAGCTAGCAAGCATTTGATGACCCACTGGAATTCCTAAATTTGTATGCAGTGGCCCATGGAATTCTTAATGGAGAAGCAGTACGGATTTACTTAGACTTACTTTGTTGTAGAGGGTGATTACTGCTTGTTAATTTTGCTCTGACCTTATCTAAACATTTTAAAAGGTCAATTCTATTTCATGTTTCTACCACCTACATAAATTTTTTTTATTTTTTAGGTTTTTTTTGGTTGTTGGTGTTTTTTTGTTTTTTTTGTGTATGACAAAAATAATTTGTCCTGCCACAAAGATTAGCTAGCTTTTTATGCTTTTCAGCTTTTGTGGAGTATTTTTAGTCTAAGCATTATACAAAAACATTAGAGAAAATGAATTTAGGAATGAGTTGTGCAGCTCGGTCATGAGATGATGCCAGTTAAGTTTTGAAGAAATTTGCTTAACAATTGGATCCTGATCCCAGGGCTGTGAGCATTAAAAGGATATATGAAAATTTCTGTTGCTAGTTGGAGCCTTAACTATATTTCAAAGCAATGAACTGTTTCTGTGTCTCTCTGCATGGATGGTACTTTAATTATAGCGTTTCCAAAATATGTGAACTTCAAAAAATGCCTTAAAGTACCATTGGTGATCTATTAGATTGTTTTATTATAGATTTTAAAGAATGTGTGGCATTGAAGAATAATTTTGATGTAGATTTTCCAGAAAGTGCGTGCTACTCTTCTTAGTCATTGTTTACTGGAATTAAATGAAATTAATATCGGTGTTAAAATACTTTTCCTAGACCAAAGTTTTGGTTGGTGACAGAGACAGATTTGGAAATGAGTAATTCTGTGTTTCAAAAAGCACCTTAACTGAAACAGGATTTTAAATGTTACACTGAAGAATTTTTTATTCTGGCTACACCTGTATAACCAAATCTAGCAGAATGCCCCCGCATGGCCTCCTGTCACACTGTTCTTAGAAGAGCTAAATCCTACATCCCAGGTATTTTTAGTCTCTAGGGTTGTATTAGTCCTGATTTCCTAATTAGATTTATTCCCAGAAGGCAAGTTTCTGTACCACCAACTTCTACGATACCTAGCTATCATTGAGAGGTGGGTTCTTCACTTCTCCAAGTATCAATGATGCCTTCTGCAAAAATGGGGTTGCAGAGGTGATAAATATGTTGTCTTGGATTTCATTTGAAGATCAAAGCTTAATTGTGCAGGCAGTTAGAATGACTGTCAGATAAAAAATTTTTGAAGTCGTTATCCTCCTGTTCTTCCCTTAAATCAAGTAACATCTGCTACTAGTTTTGTACTGTCACTCCTAAGTTCTGTCTTGGGGTAAAAATGATAAGTAAAAAGGTAAAACATATCCACAGGTTAATCCTTGATGAAGTCACTAATTACAGGATGATTGAGAAACTATGGTCACCCAAAAATAGTATTTTTTTTTCTCTTTTTATAGCACTGATAATGTTAAAGCAAATGATCTTTTTTAAATTATTATTTTTACTGACATGAAAACTTAGGACATTTTTGCACCTGTGTAATTTCAGTTCTTGAATTGCCTGTGCAAGAATTGGGAACTAGTTTTCCCTCTGTGTGTTCTTGATATCTAGGAAAGTCAGGCTAATAAGCTGATAGGACCTACCCTGGGTCTGTGTTAATTATCCAATCTTTTGTCACTTTGTTATTCATCTTTGGGAGTGTGTTTCTCTGTGTAAACCCCACCTGTGTTCATACAGGAATTCAGAGTCACAGTTTCAAAAAATCAGAGAATACAAGAATCTATTATATCTGCTCAACAATTGAAATTTTGTATTTTTGCTCTCTCGTAAGTTGAGATCACTTCCTAAGTTGGCATTGCCTCATTCATTGAACCTTGGGTAACCTTCCTTCTTAATTAACTTTGAGAAAGCATGTAAGTGTAAGCCTACAGATTAATTTTTATTTCTGTGTGTACTTTACTGTCTGCCAGAAGAAACATTTAATTTCCTGGTGACAGGAAGTCCTCTTTGAGCAAAGAAAACCATTCTTTCTGCTGTTGTTATGAGGTCCAATACTTAATTGCTTTCTGAAACATGAACAAACAAGGAATCTTTGTGAATTTGAACGAAACAAATACATAGAGGAAATATTGTCAATCACCAGCTTGTATTCTTTGCACAAATGCAATAATCTGGACTGAAAGGCAAGCAGCGTTGCTAGAATTTGTAAAATACTGTCTTGAAGAGCTGTAAATGTCTCTTATACTTCCAAAAGAGATAAACCATCTCAGAAGCATTTGCAAGTTCAAGTGTATTAAAGCTTCCAAAGAGTTGCTGTTTGTCAGTAGGTGTCTGATGTCTCTTGACTTCTGGCAAAGTGTAAAATTGGAGGCTGGCTCTGTGTCAACTTCTGCTGATGGAATCTGCCATAGCTTCCTATAGATAGTAGTCTGTAAAGCCTCTGTAATATAAGCTGTTGCCCAATAAAAAAGTGAAATCCCTTCCTGCCAGTGCCAACTATGACAGTCTAGTGATATGAGCCAGCTCTAAGCTTTGCCTTTTGCTCTCAATAAAGGTTCATGTCTCATCCTTCATTTGTTTAGGGCTCCCAGATCTTGCCTTGCTGCGTGTACTCTGCTTTGTTTGCTTGGATGACATGTGCAGGAGTTTTAAGCCACAACAACTTCTAAGAAACACAGGATTTTTAATAGTTTGAAGCAGAATATCGAGTTTTTCAGTATGAGGTTGCAACTTAGCTATTGATGTGTCTTTCTTCTAGAGAGAAATCATATTTCTCAGTCAAAAGTGATTTTTCCCCCCCCTTTTTTTCCCTTATTGTGCTTTTATGCAGAAGTTATATGAAGTAGCAATGATGAATTCAAGCAAAACATGAAACTAATTGTATTGTACTCTGAGAACAACTGCAGTCCTACGTAGAGACAAATGTTAATAGAATGAGTGTTACATTTTAAGCCTCAGCTCTTTTACACAGGTCTTTTCCTTTGAAAAATTTTCCCTTTTTATCTCTCTATGCCTAAACATGGGTGACTGAAGATTAAGGTTTTTTTTTGCATATTGTTTTTCTGAAAAGCAATACCAAACAAATTAAAGGAAACAGTGCCTCGGAGTAATCTCAAGAAACAACACTAATGGCTGAGAAACTGACATAGTGGGTTGATCTCTGTAAATATCAGTGGGAGCTTCTCTTGAGTGCAACAAAGGGGCTGCTGTGCCATGGGGAATAGACATTAACAGCATGCAGATGAACAGACTGGTTGGTAATGGAAGAAGGTCCATGGGAACATTAGAATGATGCACAGGTAATTAACCAGATCTCGAGAATAAGTGCCTTTTTGTTAGTGTCAGGAGTTTGCCATAATCTGGCATCAATAGGTATTGTCTACTCTGGCACTTTTTTGTTTTTGGCACACAAAAAACAAAGTGGAAAATTGTAGGTTCGCTATTAGCAAATTGTTGCTTTATTATGCTTTGTCATTGACCATCTGCTTCATAACTGCCCACTGTGAATGGGCAGAATTTGATTTAAAATTGAAAAAAAAAACAAACAAAAAAATGTTCCTATCTAGCTTTTGGGTGCCCCTGTTGGGAGTAGATAGGCCAGCTACTCATGGCCATGACACACTGCCCTCTCGGATTCAAGACAGCAGGTTTTTATTGCTCATGTGGATCCAAGTGAATTATTGAAATATTAAATATGAGTTATTTATTCGTGATGGGTTAATAAGAAGTTGCTGTTAAGGGATTAATTGATTTGAAAGAAATGCCGGATTTTTAAAGGTAGGACTTCAAAGGTAGGATTGATGGAGTTATATAAATGTTAAATATTGGTCGAAAAAGTGAGTCCTGTGGAACTGTCTGATGAAAAAGGATGTTGCCTAAATTACTTAGCATAGGGAGGCAAGTTACATGTTATCTAGGACAGAATTCCTGTGCAAAGCTCTAACAAGAGTTCCTGAAATCTACTTGAATATTATAAAGCAAAACGCACATGATTTCAGTAGATTTTAAATAGTTATTTTAAGCATTTCTTCACTTGAAGATATTTGTATTAACCATTCCTTTGGATGCATTCAGAAAGAGGTCTTGTTCACCTTCTGCTTCTGAAGTACAGTGTGACTTTAAATGCTGCATTCAATCAGTGGAGGAGCACGCATTCTTTGTTTCAACAATGCACAGTGAAATAAATCAATTTTTATGTGTGGGGTTTTTTGTGTTTTTGTTGTTCTTTTTTTTGTTTGTTTGGTTTGGTTTTTTGTGGGGATTGGTTTGGTTTTTGGTTTCTTTTTTTTTTTTTTTTTCGGAAAGGGAAAAATGAAGGCGGCTTATCTGTGTGCGTGTCCAGGCTTGAATGGCCAATGAAAAACATGTTCTCAGTCATGGAAACAACTGGTAATTTATAATCATTATGTTGCAAATTTCTTGTTTTGATGCACAGAATTATTTTTCTACAGTTCACTGTAGCCAAAGGCATTATTTCTGGAGTGAGGAGTTGAGGCTGACTGCAGTTTGAAATGTATAATATTTATTGCTAATCTTTTGCTATTTAAATTGTAAAAACTGAAGGATGCCTGAATTCCAGGTGTGCCATGATAAAGTTAGATTAGCCTTAAGTGGTTTTACTGAAAAGAGAACTCAAATCAGTACTTTCTCATTTTGATCTCCTATTATGTTATGCATTCTGGTCACATTTCCAGTGTTTCACTGAAAAATCAACTTATGTATTTGCTGTTCAGAAGTCGGCAATAAAATTTTAGAGCTATTGTGGAAAGTATTAATATCATGATGATCCAGAAATTCCATTATTGCACAGGAGAGTCTGAATGTCTGCTTCTAGGTTCAACTGAAAATTAAGGTTTCTATTATAGTTCTCCTTCAGCCAGTAAAGAGAATATAATGAGAAAATGGGTGGATGATAATTAAGATACACTAGATGAGTTAGGTGGAAAAGTAAAATGCATTGTGTAGGAAAAGGCATCTCTGAAGCACAAAGCACTCTTGGATACCACGGGAGTAATTTTGTTTTTACGTTCCTGCAATAAATGATTTTTTTTTTTTTCTTACTGGAGAATTCTTATTAGAGAAATAAGAGTCAAAAAGTTGTTCCTGGGATCTGAAGCCTGAACTGCTTAACGTAGTAGTTCAGTAGTTTGCAAAGTTCAAGGTAAATAGAATAATGTCCTACTTGAGAGAAAAACCTCAGTTTAACATAGATACTGTATATTTTAATTTACGTTCTAAAGGGATTGGCTAAACCACTTCTGAACCTGACCATACAAACATATCAAATATATGGTACAAAATGTGCTTAAAAATCTTAGAATAGATGAACGCTCGAGCAATAGATTCTTTTTTTACTATCTGAATTTTTCAGATCCATGTACTTAGGTTGGGTGTCCACTGAGAAACAAGTTTTCATTGCTATTTCCTGATTTTAGAATTACTGGAAATTTGAGCCTTTCTCATAGTAGATCACAGCTCTCACTCAAAAAATCCCAAACTATAGAGGTAAGAGGGTACAGAAAAACGAATATTTAGGTTTTTTTATCCCTTTGCTTAATAAAGGCAGAGATGACTAGAGCTAAGCAATGCCTGTTGTAGCTCATAAAATAACAAACTCTGAAAGATGAGAAGAATGGTGTAGCAGAGTGACAGATCTTGGTACTCATGGCAGAGTAAGCACGTGGTCAGCTCCCTGTGATTAAGCCTCGAGTGTGTAAGGAACACACTGGAGGAAGGCAGAGGGTGAAAGACAACCCAGGCTGAGAAAAGTTTGCCTTTGCTAGTTTAACAGCACAATGCCAGAGCAGTTATACTTAATTCTAGTCCTCCCAAAAATTGAGTTTACTCAGGGTGTCAGTTTGCCACTTTAAAAATAGGGATGGTATATTCTGACCTTGCTGGGCTGCTGTGAGGATAAACTGTAACGAATTTCAGAAAGCCACTCTGATGCTACGGTGTCAGCTGAATTGGTTAAAGAGCAGCACTGTTCTTAACTAAGTTTAAAAGTCATAGGCAATGGGATTCACGTAAGCAGCTTCCCTAGGAAAACCATGAAAATGTAGTTGTGTTTATTGAATCCAATTAACAAAAATTATGCAAAAGCATAAAGAACCTAACAAAACTTCCTGATGTTGACCATTTGTAAGATAAATATATTGAAAAGTTTGGCAGTATTTGATATTTGAATGAGGATGATTGCAGGGTGAAAAACTGAGGGAAATTAGAGACGTGTTTTTCAAGCCGGTTCTCCTGCCCTAATTACATTCACAAAGTTAATCTTGTGTTTAACCTGGATGGATTCTAGACTAACATTTGTTGAATTACATGTAGAGCTTAGATCAGAAAAGTAAAAGACCATCATATGGCTATTAGCTATGTATTAATTTTATTAAAATGTATTTGCTCAGATTTTGTAGTTCACTATAGGACAAGACCTAACCAGTCCCTTTTGTCATTAACCAGTCCTCTTTTTTCATTATTAATGTATTTTTGGCTTCTTATGATGAACTTTAAGCTGATAACAAAACCAGACTTTTAAAGAATCTTTTCCATGAGGGAGAACCATTCAAATGCTTATAAGATTGCCTTATGATTTCAAAATAAGATCCATTTCTAAATAAAATTGCTCATCACAATATTTGCCTGTTCCATTTCCAATAAATGGACACTGCACCTTTTGCAAGCTGTAGTTCATGTTATTTGCTCAGACTGGAAGCACTGGGCATCATAAACACAAGAGATTGTTTTGCAATAACTTATGTTTGGCTTAACCTAATTATTCTTACATGATATTTGGACTTGTCTTACAGATGTCCAGCTTAGACTTGGTAATAAATGTTCTTGTTTCTTTTATGAGAATGGAGCAATTTCTTCCCCTCAAAGAATTTAATTAACAATCACAATAACTTTTTCAGGATATTTTGTTCCCACTGAAATCAGTGACAAAACCCACCACAATTTTTATTATGTGTCAAAATATATAGTTATATTAAAGTAGCTGGTGGTTCCTTTATGCTTACCTGAATCATTGTATATTTGAGCTAAAATTATAAGGGCAATCAGTGAATTCTTACTGTTTTCCCAATTTGAGTATTTTTGTGGGGCATTTTGGTTTGTTTAGGGGATTTTTTTAAACAAGAAAAGTCTGGTATGTATTTAGAGATACAGGGAACATGGAGGAAATTAACTGCATAAGGAGATTAAGTGGTTAGCCATTTTCATTATTTTAAGAAGTTTGTAGATTCTTGTTGTGGATTTAATGTCTGTCACTTTAGTCAAAAAGCTGAGATTGTTTTTCTTGGCATTTCTCCCATGTGAGACCTGATTTTCCATGCATTTCCAAGCAAAGCTGTCTGGAGCAATTTAGCGCCTTGCACATGTAATTGTCATGAGCAGAACTTTCCTCATGACCAAAAGGCTGCCTGCTCTAAGAAAATTGGAACAAGGTGTGGGGCATCACAGGAACACCTGCAAAGAGAAAACAGTCACAAAAAATTGGTATCATATCAAAGAAACCATTATCTAGGGGGACAGGGTGAAGAGTTGGGCAAAACTAAATGTTAACAGATGTGACACTAATTGTTCTGATACATAACAGATTTGTGATAATTAATTTTTTTTTTTTTTTTTTTTTTGGAAATGGATTCAAGTTTAAAGAAAACCAGGTGAAAGATTTGGGGGGAAAAGCTATTTTTAGGGTTTGGGGTTTTTTTCTTTTTTTCCCTTTCGAGAAGAGATGACCATTATTGAAGTGACTAAGGTCACTAAGTTTTCAACTTGCACAACGTGCAGCTGGCTTTTTCAAACATCTTCCCTCAAAATAACGTCTTCTTTATTTAGTTATTATTCCCTGTTTTCAAAGAGCCACAGCAGTGTGTGATGGGCAGCAGACAGATGAAAATTCCATGATTTTTATTGCAGCCAAGAGTAGATCTCTGCTGTGTTTTAAATGCAGCACTGTGCTCAAGTCCAAAGCAGTTAAGCGATGCTCTTAGGAGCAGCGTGCTTTTCTGTCTCAGCACTGCAGCTCCCTTCCAGCAGGCTGCATTATCATATCTAGGCTTTCATCTAGGCCTTGCTTCTACCATGATAAAAGAGGACAAAATTAAACTTTCGGAGCTGTTCTATCAGAAAAAAGCTTTTCTGTGTTTATGTAATAGAGCATTGATTTCCTTCAAAGACTTCCTGGTGCTAAGAGCTGCCCTGCCTGTGCGCTTTTCTTCCCCAAGTCAGTGTCAAATGTCCCACAAGGGGCTGGAAGTTAAAAATATTTTCTTATGCTGTAGTATCTGGGGGGTTAATTACTGCATGTAATAAGGGATGAGAACACTCTGAAGTGGTTTAAGTGTTTGAGAAATTTAGCCATTGTTCTCTCTGTATTACAATAAGAAATAAGGACAAATTCCTGGTATTGCAGTTTTGGGTTTCCTATGGCACCAGAAAAATGAATAGATCCAAAAGGAAAAAAAACGGTGGAATGTACTGAAAACTAGTGCTGTACTTAACTGTCTCAAAGTCTCAGTGCTACTTGGCATCAAGCAAAAGGAAAAGGCAAAAGAATAAGAAGATGCAAAAGGCAAAAACTTTAAATACTTCATTTTTCTTAGTGGTATTTTCACTTTCAAAAAACTAGATATTCTGTGTTTTTAGAATTTTGTATTATTTTTCTAAGGATCTGTTTTCTATAAAAGATTTTATTTTTAAGAATATCTTGATGTAGCAATTTTCAATGAATGGTTCATAATGCTGACTGAATAGTAAAGTTACATACATTCCATACTTCCCAGCAACACTGCTGGAGCAAATCAGTCACCTTCATGGGACAATTTGAGGAAGAATTGAAGGTGATGAAGAGGGTTGCACTTTGATTACTTATAGTTCTTGTAGCAGGCACAATGAGACAGAAGTTGGAAACGACTGAAATGAGGAGTGATTTTAGTCCATAGGTTACAGGAAAATAGAGTGGAATTAAACTTGAAAAAATTGCAATGCAGCAAATAAAGTTATGTGAGGGGCAGTGTTTTATAATTTCTTTATCAAATCTCTGTATCTGAAATCTTAAAGTAGAATGGCATGAACACCATCAATTGCAATTGTTTAGTTAGTTAATAAAGAAAAAAATTTCTCTGTGCAAAATATTAATGCTCATGGTTACTAATGGTAATAGCATTCACAGCTAGAATATATTACAATAGAATTTTAATGCAGGTTTTTTTCTTCCCTGTCTCTTACCACAGCAGTTAATATTGCTCTTGTAATTCAGGCACATCAGAGCACCAACAGAGATAAGCAGTAGGTAGCCTCATTCTGTGCCTGCAAGCAGAATGGTTTCTCTTGCATCTGGCCAGGAAAAAAAGGGCTGTTATCATTTCAGTGGGTTGTATCAAGGCTGTTATGATATCAGTTAGAGTTTATTAAAAATAGAGCATTTTTAACTTGTCCTTTCAGCAGAGAGGATCACTTACTCATTTTCACAGTTAAATGCCTAATAGAAAGTCTATTCATGCAGTATTTTTTATGCCAAACTCTTGGAGTTTGGGCTGTATCAGCAACCAGGAAACCATTTTACCAAGTTGGCCTGGTTTCTATTTGCTGAAAATCATCAGGCAGTGTCTTGTAATTCCTGCTGGGTTCCAGCTCCTGGGTGTAGCGAGTTACCAGGAAAGTCATGTCACAGAAAGTGAGAATTGATTTATGGAAAATATTCTATATGCTGCTTGCAAGACTTGAGAGCTACTCTGTTACACTGCTTTAGGAGATGAGGCTTAGTAATGTTGAAAAGGAAGGACAGACAGCTTTGAATGTCTTGCACGTTTGCAGAATCACAGACCATGGCATGTAATGTACAAAGAAAAGATGTTCTGTCTTATTGATCAGCTGTAAATATTTAGCTAGGCTGATTTTTTTTCATAATCCTGACATCCTAGAAACACTGCATTTGAGGTTCTTTATTAAGGAGCCTGGGACTTGCATTTTGTTTTCTTTATCCATCTCATGAAGTGCTTTATTACCAGAAATAGCATATTTTTAAAATAAAAAGTAAAAGAAAGGGAAAAGCTAGTTCCTTTTTTTTTTGCTCTTTCAGTTGAGAGGCTTCTTCATTGGAGAAACCCAAAGCATTTGGGAATATGGAATATGGTTGCCAGAAGTGCACCTGCTGGTTTACTGCACAGGAGTTGCTTTGTGGCATGGTTTCTTTGGCAGGGGGGAAAGAGGTACTTCAGCTTTATTTTAGTCAGTCTGCACTGCTCAAACCCATACCAACAGCTTTAACTCTCTTGGAAAAAAGTTTCAAGGACATTGAGTATTTGTTAAAACATGAAATATGTTCTGTATTATCGCTTTTCTTTTGTATGGATAATTAATTTTGAATGGCATAGTCGAGTCTTTTTTTTTCCCCTATTACTGTGCCAAGCTGAAAGAGTCCAAGTTGAAAGAATACAAATAAAACTGGAACTTGGATGGTCAAATATATTTTAAAATAAATTATTCAAGAATATTTGTTGGTTTAGAAGACAACAGATAATGTGCAGAGAGGAACATAATCTGGTCGATGGAAATCAAATATTCTGTTTTGAACAGTAACTTGCTGAAATTCCTGAGAGCCAAATTTGCTGTTTAAATGTCTCCCACTTCAGGAAAGAAAAAAAGAAAAAGATACAGAACATTTTATTACAATTCTGTGTAATATTAATTCTATATGCTTTCAAAAATTGTGTTTGTCAAGATTCATACAATAGTTGGAACAGAATTAAAGCAAGGCTTCTATGCAAAGTCTAAGATTAGCATATACTTTCAGCGTCCTCAATGAGTTTTAAGGCCACTATAAATTTCTTTTGAAGTAAAAACGTTTGAATTTTTTGGGCAGAAACAAGCTTTGAGAAAAATACTGAGGGATTCCTTGTACATAATAACATCAGATTGATTTATGTTTTTCATTCATGGTTATCTTTCTAGGGGAAAATAGTCTGAGGGCAGAATCCTCATCTACTTCTCCAAGAAAATAAATCAGAACTTTGTGAAAAAAAATTCGTAAACACCCTTGTAAGTGGAAACTTGTTTTCTGGCCTCCTACCTGGATCGCTCCCAAATAGGGCAGAGTGTGTCTGGAGACAGGAAAGGTAGTTAACATTTCTGAAAAGACTGGATGCTCCAGTGAAAAGCTTTGCCTTGCTATGGTTCCTGACAGGACTGTGCTCTTTTCTGTCCCTTGCCACCCTTAATGGTTATCCCAAGGGAACATTTCCTCTTCTCTGCAAGTAGTAGATTTAATGCTTTGGAAAGATTTCTGTATTCCTGACCAGACGTTTAAAAGCAGGGTTTGTTAGAAGCTTTCCAGCTCGTTAAACAAATTGAATTAACTTATTTAGTCCTTAGGCCTGGAGATGGCAAAATTCAATTCTGCAGAGGTGGCAGCCTGGTCAATCTTCAGCCTTCCCTTCTCTGTGCTTCACTTCTCCTTCCTTATGCCCAGCCCTTTTGGAGGGATGCCTGACAGCTGCATGGTCTTTTTTCCCCTGGGCTTCTCACATAACCTCTGCTTTTATGGTGATTTTTCCTGTCCTATTTTGAGACCTTATGCAAATGTCTTTGCTGACTGTTAACACTGATACAATGGATCAGCCCTGGTTAGAACAAAATTCTCCTTACAGAAAACAATTATTTGATACACAGTGTGTGCTGGGAAAATATTTCTCAGAGGTGAAGATGAAAACCCAGCTTCTATATAAATATGACTGATCCCATGTGTTAATTAAGTGCTTCTATTGAGAAGAAACATATGGTATCGTTTGGTATCATGAATTAATTACTCAAATGCAGCAAGCAAAAGGGATTACTTTTCATTGCTGTATGTCTGCATGCACGTTCATTTCAAAGACATATTTCAATTAAGAGTTTAAAATAAATGTAGATAATTGTGGCCTAGACAAAATCTGACCCAGCCAAAAGCATTCTGTAGCTTGTCACAAGATGGTGACATCATTCATAACATACAAACACATCCCTGCCAAAATTTTTCAAAACACAACAGCTGCAAGTTTTCTCTTAGATGAGGAAATTATTGAAATAGTGTCTTAAGGAAATTTATAGCTATGGGAACTTGTATCATGAGTGCTTTGGTCAATCTTTTAAAATAGAAATTGAAACAAATTATTTTGTTAAACTGTGGTAAAAGGTAGAAAAATAAGATGATTTTAGCTACGTTACTTTACAAATACGTTTTTATTTCATTTGAGTGCAAATGGAGGTTGTGTGCTGGTGGAAATTCAAATGCTATTACAAGGCTGGGGACTGACAATTCCTTCTGGAGAATAGTTATTAAGATGTTCAAAACTTGGTAATAAAGAATATTACAATTCTATTGTAATGAATAATCATTTCTTTTGGATTTTTAAAATGCTAATTTCCTCAGCCATTTAAAATTCTTGTGGGGCCAGCATACACACTTAGCTAAGGCAAATGTAGATAAATGGATTTTGCAGAGACTTCATATGTGAAATCAAGATGTCATCAAAGCTCTGAACAAATACATCTATTCCTATTTGCCTCAGGCCATGGTTTGGATTTAAAGGAGCCTTGACATATTTCATGGCTGGCAACATAATCAAACCTCAAAAAAATTACTGTGTAAAGCCCATGGGTGCCTCTAACAGTGTCGAGGAGGTGCCAGTGAGAATGAGCACAGACTGGATAATTCCTGCTCTCTCTGTCTATTGGACAGGAGTTTGGTAGCAGGGACACTGCAGGGAGACCTCTCTGTGTGTGGGTCAGGGACTGTCTGTGCCAGACCCTCCTGGCTCTGCAATGGACTGGCCCAGGCAGGAGTCTGTGGTGCTTCTGGAAAATGTGTTTAAGAAAGGGCAGTATCCCCTTGGCTAAAGAAACATGGCATACAAGAGAGAATGCCAGGGCAGGAGGGACTCCTGAGCAGGGGCAAAGGAGAAACAAGAAGCACACCTGGGCAGGAGGAGTAGAGAACAAGAGATGTCAAGGAAAAAGGAAGAGAAACAGGAGAGATGCAAGGCCTGGAGGGAGTATCTGAACAGGGGCAGGAATGAAAAACTCTGAACAGAGAGAGCAAAGGAGGAGGTGCCACACCCAAAGTGGCAGTGGCTAGTGGAAGAACCCACACCAAAGAAGTGGACTAGGAACTGAGGAGCAGCAAAGCAAAAGGAACTATTGTTAATTCACAAACAGTTAAATTGTTTGGAGCTCCCCAACCTTTTATATATTTTTTTTTTTCCATGACAAAATGCCCTTCCTCGGCATTCAGAGCTGTGTTTTTGGCATCTTAGAGAGTACAACTATGTCCTAGGTTGCACGTTATAAATTTATTGAAGGTTTCCCTGAACCTTGATTATATTTGTACCCTTCCAGTCTTCTATTTCCCCCCTAAATTTTCCCAGCCTGTTTAGGTCTGTCCTTATCAGGCAGTTATTGCATCCACTTGTTATTTTCAGCTGCCTTTCATGGGCCTCTTCTAAGGTGATTACATCCTTTTCTTAGTTGTTCTTCTCCAAGATGACCAGACTTACACTCAGGATGTGGATATAGCAAGATTTTTACAGTCATAAAATGAAGAATTTGTTTTTCATAGCCTTCCTGAATGACATCTGCTGATCCTTTAGCATTTTTGGTTGTCACTGTCTGAGTCACTGATTTCAGAGAAGAGCCAGTGATGATTCCAGTGTCCTTTTTCTTAAGCAGTAACTGCCAGTCCCAATTTCAGTGTCATCATGGCATGGTTTAGGTAGTCTCTGCCTCCACCCCATCCATGTTTCCCACTGCCCTTCCTGCAGTGTCTTCTACTCCACTTACTTACATGGAAGTTTTTCTGCCATGTTCTTCACTCTTCACAGAGTTTGGTGACTTGAACTACGTGGCAGGGCATGGCATTTGACTGTGTGAAAGAGTATGATGGTATCCACTGACTGGGAAACTCTCCCTTCTCCAGGTCATTGATCAATAAGAGAAAAATTCATTCTCCTGCCCACTCAGTTGTGTATACTCCTGACCCTCTTCTGTCTTGAGGATTGTCTTTTAGTCTATGTGTTCTATGCCTTTGGGAAAGACTGCAGATGACAACTCCAGGCTTGTGACTGCTTCATTTATTTAATAACTTAACAGCATAAAGCAAGATCTGTGCAAATTGCAGATATATGTTCATGTATCCACTTGTAGAGCCACAATTTGTTTATGTGCTTGCTGTTTAGTCAGTACAACTAAGATTTGTTTGTGATATTTGTCAAAAGAGGGAGCACATGGATGTGAATCAAGAAGCATAATCCCTGAAGAGGTAATATTTGAAATATATAATGTATGCATTCCTGGAAGTATTTCTGACTAAGGGGGTATGGTTGTTGGAGGATATATTTAGAGGGTTTTTTTCCAACTTTCCATTAGGATTAATGAATTAAGTGATGACAGTTATAACATCTATGGCAAATAAAATTTCCTGTCACATTTGGAACAAGCCTCAGTCACATAAAATTTTTGCAGTGAT
The DNA here is from genome assembly GCA_013397075.1 of Rhabdornis inornatus. Classification (NCBI taxonomy): domain Eukaryota; kingdom Metazoa; phylum Chordata; class Aves; order Passeriformes; family Rhabdornithidae; genus Rhabdornis; species Rhabdornis inornatus. The sequence goes on along the minus strand of VWZS01008220.1, from coordinate 65,575 downwards.
GTACGCTAATGAATAAAGAGAGAGAACATTTAATGGAAGTACCTTTCGTAAAACCTTTTTCCTTTAGACACTTTTCTTGAATCACATTAAACTGTGGTTTATAATTAGTCATATCACATGGGTGTTGCATGCAATATGAGAGGTATCCAGGTATTGTAAGAGATGAAAAGTTAGCCTGTCAAAGCTGAAAGAAATTTGGCCATTGAGTGGAACAGTCATCCTGATTGTCAGTGTGTGCTGAGGCCACTGTCACACCTTCCCAGACCCAGAGAGCTGGCAGCCAAGCCTGGAGACTGCTCTGAGGACAGTGATGCTTTTTCCTTAGTCTTGCTATTGCAGGTGAAGTAGTATTCTAGGATCACACCCAAGTTTAATATATTTTCTGCTCCCTCCTATTTGCTAGCATTTCTATGTAGGCACGTTATAAAAAATTATTTGTTTTCTGATTTATCAGCTTGTCGTTTTAGAATCAAATTCTTAAAAATGTGAAGCTATTGGAACAAACCAATATTGGACAAATGTTAAACCCCCTTAACTACAAGTCCTAGTGGTATACAGACTTAAACTCCTTAAGCTTTTGCTTTTGTATTTACATCTGGACACACAGTATTGGGTTGTAAGACAAAAGGATTGTTGCAATAAAATTGAATCTGTACTTTGCCACAGCCACAAGGAAAACAGATATGAGAATTATTTTATTTATGAGTTGTGTCAAGAGCTGTTAATCTTCAGAAGGATTCACGTGGTGTGTAGACACTGTTTGGTGGACACAGTAGCTACTGAATTTTCTCGTTTTCTACTTTGTGTAATGGGCTGTCCTGCTGCTGTTCCATATTCATCTGATTATTTGCATGTTTGCAGCAGATGCTGCATTGGAGCAACAGCTTACAAGGACAAAAAGCTTTTGCTACCCTTGTAACACTGCAGAATTTCCTATAAATATAGTGGGTTTACTTGTTAGGGCAACTTGTCCCTCATCTCAGGCTTTCAGTATTTCTAAGTTCTCAGGAATTGTTGCCAAATTGCGAATAAATATAGCATAACCATTTGTACAGATTTTCTTCCATATTTCACTGAAGTACTCTGCTTGTTAACTCTGGTAGCTTTCTCATTTGTTATGAATTTTCCTAGTTCAAGGACTTGTTAGATGTTAATGGCATTGCTCCAGTGCAATCAATAGTATTTTAGTGATGCATACCAGCTGGGGAATGGGTCTCATGAATTAAACTACTTGTTCTCAGATGTTCAAAGGAACGTACAATAAAATTATTTAAACTAATATTTTTTTTATTCTTTCTGATAGAGAGCTAAATGTAAGAAAAAAGATGAAAAAATAATAATGATATATTAATAAAATTTGTTTAACGCTATAAACCCCAGAATGTTTTAGAAAAAAATGGCTAAAACAAATATGATCTCTAGATATCTTCCCTCCTTTTTTTGCCTGATACTAATCCTGAAAATTGTGCTTCAATTTCCATGATTTAGCAGCTGCAATCTGTAATCTATGTTGACATAACAAAAAGGAAATATATTCCTGTATGTGGTTTTTTAAAATGCCTATGGAATTTTGGGCTTTACTTTGTAATCTAATTGAGATTAAGTCATCAGTTATTAGTCACAATTTATAACAAAATCATGTAAGCATTGAGTTACACAAAAATCTTACATGATGATCCAGATGAATTCAATTGCTGTTTAAAAACTAGACTGATCCTGATGATGGCTCCATCCTGTAGGAAAAGCCAGGATGGAGAATTCTGGTTGGTTTGGGTATTTTCATTTTTTGTTCTTCTTGTGCCATGACATATGTAATACCACCAAGAAAACATACTTCAAAACACCTTTCAGATCTCAGTGTTTCTGAAAGGCTAGATATTTAAGTGATTCTCTACATTCTGGGTAAATTAACAGTAATTATGTCCCTCAAAAAAAAATGAGGCTTTGGTGTTGCTGAGTGGGTGGTAAGAGTAGGTGATTTAGATCCAAGACTGATTCCTGTACAAGAATTGCCTCTCTATGGAAAGACATTAAAGAAGGCAGCAAACAGCCCGAATAATTCTGAAAATAAAACCTGAGAAAGTTGAGACGTACATTCAGTACTCTGTGAAAAATGTTCTGTTCTCTGGCAATTTTAGTTTTAATATTGTGTAGAATAACCAGATGTTTTATCTAGATATTGGCATTAAATTAAAACAAAACCAAAAACAACAACAACAAAAAGAAAATAATTTTGGCTTCTACCTTCTTAATAAATCTAGCAAGGGAATAAAAGCCAAGTATTGTGTTCAATTGTTTGTTTCTACACAAATGCTATTCTCTTCCTTGATTTTGTAATATACTTAGTTTGAAGGGATTTGAATTTTTTTTATTAATGTGGATACTATTGTGCTGAGCGAAATCATGAGCTTGTCCAGATGATGGATGTTGAGAAAGATGGGCTGTTTCTTTGTGCTGACACTGAAAAGATTTTGAACAAAAGAACGCAAGTCTGAAATTTAGGAGAATACTTGTTTCTAACTTGTCTAAACAAAACCAAAAACCAATGCAGAGTCTCTAGCATTGTCCTCCTCTGTGCCTCAATTAATGAAATGATGAAACTGTTGTGATGGTTGTTAGTATATGAAGCATAAAAATACAATAAATTAAAATGCATTTGAATGAAAAGATAATTATTTAAATTGGAGGAAATAGTAAGCCTCTAAAAATTTTTCAGCATATGAATGTCCTGCAGAAGCAACCAAAATTCAACAACCAAAAACCAAGTAAGCCTCACTTGAATATAACCATTCTCTTCAGAGTGCAACAAAGTAGTAAAAGAATAATTACTCTCTGTGACTCTTCATTTTGTCATATCTTTTCGCAAATATAAAAATTTCTATTAATATTTTTCTCTCTGGTACTCTCTTTACCTTGTCGGCTGCTGTCCCAGAGGTTTTGTTTTTTTTCAGTGAACTGCCTTCATATTCTTTGCAGTTGTGTCTTTGGATTTTCTTTGAATGGTCTTTAAACATATAAGGGTTCTAAAAAGTTTTTGTTTGACTTCTGTACCAACCATCTGCAAGGAAGGCAGAAGAAAGAACTCTTTTCAAAAAGAGCACCAAAACCAACAGGGAAGAAATACCAAGCCCAGTCCACCACCCTAAATAACTAGAAAAGTAGCTTTTGAATCTTCAAGATTGACCAGCATACAAAGGGTTTTTAAAACTGTACCAGTGAGGACATTGCTCATGGTGGCCACTGTTGTGGTTTTCCAGCACCTCATCTTGCTAGGGTGAGTAGTATGTTGTCATTTATATCTTTGATGCAAGAGCTGTGGGTGGAACTGCTGCCTGAGCAATTGTGCCTGATGGAAGGCTTTCCTCAGCTGAGGGGAGATTAGTTCCTGACCTGTGTTCCAGTGCTGTGCTGACATGGAGTGAATGCAGTGCCTTCCAAACCATCCCGTTTGCAAAAAAATGGAGCTTGCATACAGGCTGGGGTTAGGACTGGCTCTCCCCCACCTCTTGGTGCCAGAAATAATCAAGCTTGATTCAAATGAGCTCCCTGGTAGGAAATGTGGATGTAAATACCAGCAGTGAAATATGGGGAGTTGGACAGCTAAGTCATTATTAGGCCCTTTTAATATTTAGAAAATAAATTTTCTTTACTTTGTCTGAACATGTGACATGATGTGAAGAAAATACTAGGATGAAATCCAGGTTTGGCTGAAACTAAAACAAGTCAGTAATTAGTTGTACTTATATTCCCATATGGCTCTGTTCTTGTTTGCCCTATTTATGAGCTGAACTGACAGACAGAACTCACTGAGTCACGAAGGGGAAGATAGCCTGCAAAATGACACTCTCAGATGGTCCTTATAAAGATGTGAGCAGCAGACAATGAAAACATCCTTTAACCAGGGAAATGATAAGTTCAAAGACAGTGGAAACAACACTTAATCTCTTGAGAATGTGTTTTTTTCCCCCCCTCAAAAACCCCTGTGCTATATTCCATGAAATTTTGGGTTTACATGAATCATCTCCTTCTGGAAACTATTTTCTCAGTCAAAAATCATCAGTCAAGTGCACCATTCAGGAGTGATCATATCCTGTAAGTCAAAAATATTTTTATGGATTATTTTTTTTTTTTGTAATCCGTGCTGAGGGAATTATGTTGCTTAACGGTTGAGAAATACTGAGATTAGGCAAGATTTTTCCCATTGATACTAGATAAGTGTTAAATATCTGTAACATATCTCAGCTTTCTTGACAGTCAGTGAATAACATATAGTTCTATATAAAAATAATGGAGAAATTTGGTATAAGCTTGATGGTGCTTATATGAAGTAAACTGAGCTGTCACTGTCTGGGAGGGTTTATTTGCTTTCTTTGTCTTTATCAGTTTCCTAAAGAGTGGGTTTGAATTTCTTGGCACTTTTTTGTTTAATTTAATTAAACCCCTCTCTGTTTCACACTATGGTTCTGAAATGCAGTGCTGCATGCAGTCCAGCTGCATGAAAAAATGCAGTACCCAGATTGGAAGATGAGAGCAGATTCTGACTATAAAGAGTGAACATTTTATTAAGTTTTAGGGCTTGGCCATCTTATTTCAGGCAGCTTGCATAAGATGCTTGAGCCAATGGATTTTTTGTAAAATTTGAAATATACATAGAAGATTGTCTCTTGTATTTGAAAATGCTATCTGTATGTGAAAACTAGGATAGGCTCTTTCAACTTTAACATTTCATAATGCACAATATGCATTACACTTTCTTGTTTTGGAGAATTTCTTAAATCACAAAGATCACAATGGATCTCTTTGTTGCCTCAACAGGGGGAAGTGTCTTTCACGTGTTTGTGTTGAATTAAGATGGACCAAAGGAAATAAAAAAGATTAAATCTCTTATGTTTCATGCTGCATACAATGTAATTTTTTTAGCCCTATGTACAAGTTCATGTTATACTTGCCTAGGAAAATATTTGCTTCAAGAAGATGCTACTGAAGTGAAGTCCAGGGACTCTAAAATGAAGTAAAAATACCATTGAGTTTCTGTTGTGGTTTTTTTTCCCTTATTCAAAAGATAAAATGACCTTGAAATCCCATCTGAAAAACTTTCATCTCACTTATGTTGTGAGGTTAAATCTCAAGTTTGTAATCAAAGGGCTTGTGCCCACGTGCCAAGTAAAGCTGTGTGAATAGTAAAGAGAACTACAATGAGTAAATGACAAAACAAGTCCAGTAATGGGGGCTAGTTTAGTTACATGTTCTATCATAAAGACATAACTGTCTTCAAATCTTGAAATAGGAGTTGTGTAAGATATTGTGTTAAGACTTTCACAGGAGGCAGGCTTGCTTAAGACAGATGGCATATTCTTTTTTAGTAAGTGCTTAAATTATTGTTGTCTTGCTAATGATTATTTTACATTGTGTATCATTCCCATTTGTCTATACTGTGTGTAGAAAACAAGAAGATTAATAATTGATATGAGCAAGAAAATACAGCCTGTTTTGCAGGACTAAGAATTTTCATTTATTCATCTGTCAGATTTAGTTAATGCTTTCTGTGGTTGGTAAATTCTGATTTCATTCAGACAGTCTGTGGCACTTGATGTTTATTTGATGTCTATTTTGGAACTTTGCTGCAGAGAGGTTTTAGGACAGGCAGTAGGGTTAACATTAAGCATGTGCTTGGGTGTGTGGAGCTTTGCAAGTGGAGAAGAGCTGAAAATGATACCAGTATTAAAAGGCTTGTGGAATAGGGGGATGGTGGAATTGTTGACAGTTACAGCAAAACAGGAGGGAAGGAGCTGGGAGGAGAGAAGAGATGGTTTTGACACATTGATTTTCATTTGGCAAGATGACATCTGGAGAGGATTCTGTAGAAGCAGTTTGAATTACAAGTGTGAACAAAAGGGAAGTGAGTGAGGAGGAAAGAAATCTGGGAATCATTGACACAGATTGTAATTCAAATCCTTGAGAATATCTAAGGTTGCACAAGGACAGCCTAGATGAGTTGTGTGCATACTACAGAGCTTACTCCTCCTTAAACATATCAATCTTCTCACTCACATACCAATTTTCTGAAAAATGAAATAATAATCTTGAAACATGGCTATCTGTTATTCAAAATTTATTATTCTTAATTCTAGTAAAAGCATGAATAATCACAGAAATTTATAATTTGAAAATATTTTTTTATTGGACTGTAGCTTGTCTTCAGAATTACAAAGGAAAACAACCAAGAGAACTTCATTATGCAAAATTTCCCTGAACACACAATAAGCAACGTGGTAAAACAATTCTGGTTTTAGCAAGGGAGCATCAAAACAATTCTTTTTCAAAGACGACTGATTTTATACACAGTATTTCCTTAAAAAAACAAACAAACAAAAACAAAAAGAAAAGGCAATACTTTCCCATGTATAAGTTACTTTTTAAGCATGAGGAATTTTTTGTTACTATGATTGTCTGAGAACTGCATCTAATTCTGAGTTTCACACGCCTGGAAGTTACTGTTCACGCCCAGTGATAAAGGCCATGCAAAATACTGACATAACTGGGTGTACTCTAGTTCATCTGCTGACGTGTCTGACTTTTGGATTCAAAAAACATCAGCTGTTCAGAACACTGCAGTTAATAATAAATAGAGAATCAAGAGAGTCTGTTTCTTCAGACATTCAGGCTTGTGATAAAGAGTCAGGTTATCTGCTTCTCATTAGAGCTTAGTTCATATTTTTCACAGAATTAAAAAAAAAAAGTCATACAGCCTGCCGTTCTTGCATAAATATTTTAATGATAGACAGGGTGTCATTTTTTCCCTTCTGTCTAGTCTAGGCTGTCTTTTTTAAGTTGTTTTATGATCTGTGACTTGTATATTTTATCTGTCCACTGTTTCTGTAGCAAGGGTACAGAACCTGGTGTTTATAACATACCTGACATGGAGCATAGTAAATTTTAAGTAAATATAGATGTTTCTTTAGAACATAATGATTTTCTTAGCCTGTGACTGTTGTTGATGTATAGTTTATGGTTTGGGGGTTTGTTTTTTTTTTTTCCCCTTGATGTTCCTCACATGAGGAATGGACTTGAGAAAAAGGAATATTTTTAAAAATATTTTTCAAAATATGCAGTGTCAAGAAATCAGCTGTAGAACTGATTCTGATGTTTTCTGTTTTGACTTAATATCCCAGTTTACACTGAAATCAATGCAGTTGCATGGAGAAATCTTGTCTCAACACTGGATTTCAGAAAAAAACCCTGAAGTATATTCACAGAATCATCATATGGCTGCCATCCTTTGGCATAAATGTGGGTGGATATTCAGAGATGTCTGTTAGTATTCAAAAATCCATAGCTCTGTTGTGGGTTGTTACCTGAAGATCTTTGTTATTCTGAGAAGTGATCTCAAGATGTGAATCAGATGAAAACAATCCCCAAAGCTCTGGCATTCAAATTCAGACCTGCATCCCAACTTCCCCTGGCCGCTGAAGGTCAACTTTTGTCTCTTGTCAGTTCAATTCTTGTGTCTCCTTTCTGAGCCTGGCAGCGGAATTGAAAGGAACATTGGCTCAGAACTAGAAGTTTATAAATAGAAGCCGCTCTGTTTATTTATATCCCTTCATAAAAGGTAGTTATTGGAGGCTTCGTTCAACAGCTGCTTGCACCCCCCATAAAATGGATTAACCTCCTCCTTCAGTGTATGATTAAATTGAATAACTGGACTCTGAAGTAAGATTTATCTGAATAAAAAAAAAAATGTAATACCCAGCACTTTGGAAGAGCTATATGAAAACAAAGTGGAGCATTGTACTGTTGCTCTTAAATGCCAAAGGATGTGGTAACAATGTAGAAAGCACACAAGAGAGCAACCTACTTTGTTCTGTATTGTTTTTTTCTGGATAATCGGGAAGGCTATATAGTACTCAATGAATCCTTAAATAGAAATCCTGCTAACTCAGAAACTTCTTGGATGTTAGTGTGGACACAGTTACCTTCAATTGTTTCAGAGATTTTCATGCTGATAGTTGACATGTAGAGCCCTGTATTTACCACCCAGGTGGTAGATGTATGTCTGTACCTGCTGAAGTTTCTGGATAAACTGCTCTCGTGATAGCAGTTTAGTGGCTCCTTTTAGCCAGAATATTTGGATGTACAGTTTTAGTGTTTACAGAGAGCATGGGGCTGTAGTATTGAAAACTTTATGCCAAGAATCAATAGGTAGTCATGGTTGTGCAAAGACTTAATGCTGAAGCAAAAAACAGATATATTCTAATAACACCCAGCTCTTTTCCCAGATAGCTCTGAGTATCCTTAACCACTCTCTGCACAGGTGTTGTCTCTCTGGTTGTGCAGTATCTGATATCTCAGCATACAACAGGCAACAACCATCCTCTTCTCTGTAAATTGCAGTACATTATCCTCGTTGGTTTGGCAGCTGCTGTTTCTGGCAGCGAAAGGGTCTCACTCCTGTCTCTCGAAACTGAGAGGGTGGGGTAACACCATGGGCAAATCCATTGGCAACCACAGTACTCTGTCGTCCTTTTTTGCTTTTCAGTTTGGATCTGGTTTGGATTTACCACTGAGATAGATCAAATCTGGACCCAATATCCCCAGTTTGGTTTGATTGCTTAGCTGTGAAGAAGAGACAAATGGTGCAATGCCACGTGATTTTGTTTCTCATATCCTTCAGTTTTCACTTTTTTAAAACTTCATTTAATAATTTTCTTGACATTTCTTTGAAGCACGGCATGTTTTAGAATTTCTGTAGTTTATCGTTTATGAGATACTAGCAGATAAGAAGTTTGGCAACAAAAATTCATATGGAATTTCCCTTCAGATTCTCTTTACACGTAAGAAAATCGTACTGGTAGGACAGAAACAAAACAGCAGTACTGTATATGGAGTAACTGATGCTAACATGACTTTTTTTTTTTTTTCAATTGACTCCTTAGTTGCATAGCTTGTACAAAATAGCTCCTTCATTTCATCCTGAGGTTTTGTTCCTGCTGGGATAAACTTGTTCCTTTTCTGGCCCAAGCATTAGTCATTAGATTAGAACAGGGTCTGTGCTGGGCAGGAGAAAAAGGAAAAATCTGCAATTGAATTAGTCCCAGAGCTCTCCTCAGAGAGCAAAAAGGCAACATTTCACTTCATTGCTCATGGCATAAAAAGGAGACAAATCTTGTCTGCAGATGTTTTTTTCAGTACTCAGGGCCACACCTGGTGGGAGAGTTGCACTATGCTTGGCTATTAAGCCCTAGCCAAGAGGGGAAAATTACACCCAACCCACTGGAGGAAGGAAAGCCCGAGTTCTGAGCAATGCTATGCAGCTGTACCACATTCCACAGGTGCCCTATCATTGCTGACAGACTGGGAGAGCAACGTGCTGCCCATTTAGAAGAGTATGTGTAGCTGCTGCCTCTTCCCAATGCAGGAATAAGAATGTAAGGAGTCCTTCAGTAGAGTCCTTTCCTGAGTGTTTACTGTCATGGGAAAATTAGGGAGAAGAAAAAGTAATTGGATTATTGATATATTTTAGTTTTAACTGTGTGGGAGCAACACTTGTCAGGAAACATAACCATGAACTTACAAAAATATCTTCATTTTGTGGTTGTTTTTCTGTTCCGTGTTGCTCACACATTAATAATGAACTAGTAGATTGTGAACCTCATTTTCAAGGCAGTTTCTGGCTGGTTGCTGCTGTGAGAATTCCTGTGGAATAAGCTGCTCTCTAGGAGCTGTGTATTTAAGGGGACCGAAAATCTTAATTGTTGACCTCTGTTCCCAGTCCTTAATGTGTGGCCTTGTATGAGACAGCCTCTGCATTTCAGCCTCAAATTCTTTATGATGAGCATAAAAATCAGATTTTCTCTGGGTATGAGAGTGCATCTGGAGGCGGAATGCAAAAGTGCTGCTAAAATGCAAAGTTACTTTATCGATAAATATGCCAAATGCCTAATTATTTTTGCTATTATTTAGTTATTAATGATTGATAACTAAGCTGAGCTCACCTGTTAAATGCTTGCAGCATATAAATGCCTAGTCATCCTTCTGATGTTGAGCATAGCCTGGCTATTTAAAGCTTTGGAGAAGTGTTGCTGCTGACTCCCTAAAGCTCATTGATGTGCTGAAAGTCTACTATTCAACCTTGAATATCTGTTGTTGTTTCTAGTAGGAAAAACTCAATCAGCATAGTGGTGAGCCTGGGACAACTGGAAAAACTAGTTAATTTTATTCCTTCTGGATTTGCATTAGGTCATTGTGCCTTAAATTAGGGAGTGTTAAAGTCACATTTAGGATATACACATCCAGAGTACCCTGTTGCTTATTGTGGGAATAATAGGATTTGTGCATTGCAGTGTCAGCCTCTGTAGTTTATAAAGGTGAAATATTAATATTGGGAGCATATAATATTATTCTAGACCAGTATAAGTTTAGAAAAGAGCAGATACATGTTTTGGAAACAACAATTTAAGAGATAAAGCACACTCAGCTAAACTTCCAGGCTAAAGTCAGAACTGGTATGTCTGGCTGAATGCGATTAAAGGAGGAAATCTAGTTTTGACCAGAGATTTTATTTCTCTCAGCAGACATTTAAAACAGGAAGACATGTAGAAATAGATGCAAAATGTCTGTGCTGTAGCCTGACAAGTGGCAATACCATATGTAATCTATTATAAGATGAATGGCATGTTGAGAAATGATTCAAGCTGGCTAATTTACAGAGCTCTAATTCTGCAGCAATGTCCTGGAGAATACCAGAGGAAACAGCAAGTCCCATGTTAGAACACTGTAGTGTGTGTGCATGCATGTTCATGTTTAGTTGTCATATTACAACTGGAATAATGACTGAGATTCAAGACATTTCCTGGGACTCAGAGGTCAGCTGGGATCAGCTGAAGCTCAGCCAGGTGCCATCAGCTCTCACCAGACAGTCATTGGCAGGCAATGCCTTGCCCTTCAATCAGTATTCCTTAGCTGAAAGTTTTCTTGTTAAGGTTTCAACTGTGTCTTAGGATCTTGTTAATAATTACTTTTCCATAGGAAGTCATGGATTGCAATAAAATATACCATTTGATCCCCCTTTTTTTTTTTTAGCACTTAATGACCTTTCTATTAGAAATAACTTGTGAAGTTGAGGGTTTGTGTTAACTCCAAAGAATTTACCCCCGTATTAGGCTGTTCAGTAATAGTTTTGTATCCTCAGGCAGTGAGCTTGTTACAAGTTCAGTTGATTTCCATAATGGATGTCTTATCTATCTCCCTTCAAAATTTGCTCTTCCTGTATTTATAGCATTTCCATGCAACAGCTTTTATCTGTTCCACTGAATGTGTTTGGAGGATTTTGGGTGCCTTTTTTCATGCTCACATAGTAAGGTTTCTGTGGAAAACTACGAATGGGTTAATAGGGAAAAGCACAGGATATGTTAGAGGAAGGTGCATCCGGGGAGGGTATTTGCCCATCCCTTTTAGGAAGTGACAATCTAGTTCTCTGTCATGTCAGTCAGCTTAAATCCACTTGATGCAACCAGTTTCCTCCAATTCATGGTTGTGTAAGTAGAGCACTGATAGGTGTTTCTTTTCTAAGTTTCAAAGTCCCCTTCTAGGGGCGAAAAAGAATGTTCTAATTCCACCATTTCCTGCAATTGTTCTACCTTAAGCTGAAGAAGATATATGCCTAGCTGAGAAAAGGCAGGATCCTGAAGCTCTTAATTACTGTTGTTACCTGATTTGTTGCCAGAGAGAGGGGGAATGTAAGCTGTGACATCTTCATTGATAGTGGAATTTTACAGCAGTATATGATACTGGACAGCCAATGAAACAGCAAGAACTTAAGTATCTCTCCTTTCATAGAAAGCAGAATTGTATTGCCATTCTCCTGCAAAACCCATTCTGTTATTTTTGACAGTAGGATTAAAGTTTATCAGATGGGTATCTGATGTCCAGCCATTCCTTAGCTTGCTTTTGCTTAGCAACTTGAAAACACTGCTGAGCTGTTGGTAGCTTCTGTGCGTGTCCAAAGCACAGTGTAAGAGGGATATCTGTTATCTTACTGCATAGAATAAAACTCCTTTCAGCTGCACACTACTGAAAATAGCAAACAGGGAACAATTCTAATTTACCTTAGAGAAGGTATCTCAAGGTAACTCTTCTGTTAATGTAAAGCACTGTTTGGAATTGAGTGGGCATATTTATGGGGCTTAGAGTTATTTGCTTGTGTAAATTTAAGGCAGAAAGATTTCTGCCTTACACAATTTCTGGATTGCAGTGCCAAATTTAGCCCAGAGTTCACAGATCAGAATTTTTGGAAAAAAAACCCCAAAATGTCTATAGTCAGAAACAAGAAGAAATCTCTCCTGTATGTGCAGACTGGGAAAAACCAAAATGGCACGGCTTTCTTAACGGAAAGGTGACAGTTCTTCCAAGCTTCTTTGCAGTGATGAAATCCAAGCATTTTCATGTGGTTGAATGCCAGTGCATTTGGAAAGAACAGAAACCACAGAACGACCTGTTTACCTCTCAGTGAGTGACCCTGAGGGATGTCAGTAGAGAAGAGTTCTTGGTTTAAGATTGACATTCCAGCTTGTTTTGCATTTCTCTGGCTAGGCAAGCCCTTAAATGAGATTGTTTTGATGTGTGGGAATCAAGGTATGGATCTTGTTAGGTTTTGCAAACTGTCAAGCCCATGAAATTGTTGCTGGTGTTTTTCTATGCAAAGTCTTAGAAATACAAAGAATCAGTGCTAATCTGCAGTGGCAGTACTCCAGGTTTCTGCTCTCACATCTCGGTCGAAGTTAGGGAGGGTAGTGAAAAGTTACATGTAGACAAAGCTAAAAATAAGTAAAATAACTGTAAGTGCTCCTAAGGGTTTTGGTATCCTTACTCTGGGACAGAAATCATTATTATATCTTCGCTTGTTTGTTTATTTTTAGTGTTTGTGTGGATTTTTTTTTTCCCCCTTTATAAAGCTTAGAGGTAATGAAGAATTACTTAGGAGGTTTTTGGCATTCTTCTCACTTTGTTTTCCTTTGGAAAACAGTCTGTGTGCTTCATCTAATCAACTTTTAAAATTAATTCTAGTGACTGTTTTAAGGGATATTTGTTTTATAATTCAAAACCATGATTTATCTGTGGAGTAATAATTTTACTTTGAGAAATATGTAAGGGAATTGCTCTGTTCTTATCTAGATGAGCCAGTAGGGAGCAGTATCTTTCTTGGCATTAGTTTTATATTTTCAGCACTTGCTGGGTGCACTGTAGTTCCCTTTCTGTTTGTGGGGCTGTGAACACTTGGAAGCAGATGTCCTCACAAATAAATTTCCATTATGAGAAGCAGATTCCATCTTGGCACATCAACAGAACAGGTGGAGATTCAAAACAGAACAATTTTTTTGAGAAGTTGGCGTAGCATTGCTTTTTGTTATTAAGTTTGCTTCTACCCAGCTACCTGTAGGAAGTGAGGATTTTATGATGTTAATTATGAAGTGTAATGTCATGGGATTCCTTGATTAAAACACTCATAGATGTAGACACTTGCAGGAATGAAGCATAAATGCAAAGCAGCTGCTGGTGATTTCTGTGAGATCTGAAGCACTTTTTTAAATCCTTGTTAAAGGATTAATAAATGAACAAGGATTTAATCCTATTATATTGCATTAGCTTATTACTTTAACATATAAAGCATATAAACATATTACTTAAAAAGTAATAGTGAAAACTAAAATTCCTCACTCCCAGTTTGCTTACTTTTTTGTCTCTGACACCACTCTTGTATATGCTGCTTTAACCTTTTCAATGCTAGGTAATCTTAACAGTTTCATGCTGTCAGTTTTGAAGCTCTATGGTATTGTAGCATATCAATGAGAGGGTATTTATTTTTTTTTGCTTGAAAAACAAGTGCATCATAAAGCCACATACGGTAAATGCAGTAAATGAAGAACCTTTAATCCAGTTTTGCATGAAAGTAACATTTTTTCTGCATTAAAGCATCTAGGTTTGACGGATGTGAAGCTGAGGGTTCAAATTTAGATCTTTAGATTGCATTTTTCACTTAGTTTGTAACTGGTGAGCATGGAAGGGATTTCCCTCTCCCTCCCTCTACCTGTGGTACTCCATTTAGCACTCCTGCATCCCTTTGTCTGTCTCTTCCTTTTTGTCTGTGGTTTTTTCATTTACTTTTCTTTGTTGATCACTCTGCTCTATTTGTCTTGGCCTGCACTTCTCTTTGCTTGTTTATTTTCACTCTCATCTCTTATTGTATTTCTTTTTTATCTTTGTCAGTATTCTTTCTTTGCCTGTCATTCCCCCCCACACACACTTTGACAATCAATGCTAAACCTCTTCTCTTATTTTAATGACAACTTTCAAATCCCATGTTTGATTGTTCCTTTCTGTGAAGAAGTTACAGTGGGGAGCAAAGGCAATTCTTTAACCTTTATAAAACTACAGGTAACTGTCCCAAAGGCAAAACAGTTTTGTTTGACTTCTTTGTTCAAGAAGGTGGCAATCAGGGGAAGTAGGAAAAGAGATGCTGATAGCAAATTCTGAGAATTTGTAGGAAAGGGAATTTTCTAGTGCTATTTTCATTTTGCTTTTGTGCTCCCCCCCTCTACCTTTTCCTGCCTTACCAGCATTTCTACCGTCCTGGTGAGATCACTGCCTGTAAAGCAGCAGACACGGAGGAGCTGAGCAGGCACTAGCACTGGCTCAGGCCAAATGAAATCCTGATCAGATATTCTCCTGAATAGCCACTTGATCAGCTGCAGGGCAGAACTACTGGTACATGAATCAACTGCCTCCCTGAGTCCAGACAAAACACTGAAGGAAGACCTTGGTGAACTCTTCCAGTTGAATTTCAGCAGGCTCCCGGGAGCTGGGGAAATGCTATGGCACTGCAGCTTCTTGACTTGGATACTTTTCCTAAGAGATCTCTTGGATGTCTCTTCCACAGAGGCAGAAGATGATGTCAAGACACTAGAGCAGGACTGAGAAATTATTTGCCTGATTTTGGAGCTTCTTGGTTGTGTACATATAGCCTTACATTTATTTAATAGTGTCTTAGAAAACAATGCCTCCAGGCTTACAGCTCCTAAGACTGCTGTAGGCCTGGTCTTAAGCCAAATCTTTAATTACCTTCCTGTCTTTTGATTGTTGACTCTGCCCTGTAACAACAAAACAGAGCCTCTATTTTGGATTTGATAGTGCTGGTTAGATCGTGACCTTGCTACTTAAATACTGTTTCTTCTAATGTTTCAAAACCAAGTAATCCTTAGAAATATAGGTTAATAAAGGCAGCATCCTTTTCATATTAATCCTTCCACAGATGTCAAAATACAGAGCAAACTTTTCATGTGAATAATGTCCAAACTTGGTATTTTGTGTTTTCATTCAAATAAAAGCCAAGGCTTTGTCCTCTGATTTGCAAGGATGCAATCTCTCTTCCACAGATTGTCAGTAGAATTAAATCTTGAAATGCTTAGGTATGATGGTGTTTCCTTTTTTCAATTTGATATTTTTACTTTGTGACTGATAGTTGTCTTGGTACCAAATAGCTGACCTTTACCTTGTCCTAAAGGATACCTTCCTAATTTGGCACCACTATTGGTAATTGCATTGCATGTACCATATGCTAACTTAAATGGTAGTACCACATTGAGCTCCAGGGATTTAATTACAGATTAAGCTCATTTCAGTGCTGCTTCCCAGCTGATTGTGGTAAAAGCGAATATCTAGTATATTAATTGGAAATCTAGAGATTTCTTGATATGCGGTTAGTAATTTGGATAATAAAAATATCAGAGTATGTGTGGAGGCAGTTAGCTACATTAAGAGGTTCTTACCAAGGTAAGATATGGCAGAAGCAGCAGGTTGCAGATAAGTCATGGTAATGTTGGGTGAGCTGGCAGAGCTGTTGAGATGGAAAATTGTAGAGGACTTGGACAAGTGAGTAAGTATAGGGCAAATGGGTATGGTTTTCACTTGCTAGAGCAGAAGTGAGTTGCTGTGTAACCTCAGAGGGCTATTATTGTGAGGTGCAACAGTAGAGGAATAAACAAAAGGCATTGGGAAGGGATCACCAGAGTGAGAAGGGTTCAAATTTCCAGTATGAACAACAAAGTCTCATACATTGGGCTAATTACTTGGTAGACTGGAACTTTTATGTTTGTGAATATCCAGTCAGACCACATCATTCTGGAATTGCTCCATTCCACTTCTTATAAGTATGCCTCAATTTTGTGTTTTCTTAATTCTCTGGATAAATAGGGTAGATTTGTTTCATAGTGAAATGAAAATGAGCCTTGATAAGTTCATGGTCTTAGGCCTGATTTTTGCTTACAGACTATGCTGAGACCTTTGAAATGTCAGTAGAGTTCTTGTAGAGAAAAATTAACAGAAACATCTTACAATAGCAGGAAGGAATTATAATATTCCTATTAGCAAACACAGATGCATTATTGTTATTATTGCTTCGAAAGACAATTTAAACAGAATAAGTGCCAGATGTCCACCCAAAAGAAGAAGGATTTTAAAATAAAAAAGCAGTTGCCATTTTCTGAAAGATTTATTCACTCCTAATTATGTTGTCTGAAATTGCATTTAAATGTAAAAAAAAATAGCGTTTCCAAATGTAATGGAAATTAAGCTTATTTGTATAATTTGAACAATTTTCTGAGTTTCTAGAATATAATAATAATTCCTTAAATTGAAAGAAGAAAAATTAAAGCACATAAGTAATTGTAGAATTAAAATGTGTTTGTGATGTATTATGAGCTATAAAAATCACGTGAAGCATAACAGATTTTAATTTAAAATGGTATCAATAAAATTAAAAGTGATACTTGCAAATTAAGTAATGAAAAAATGTGATAAGTACTTGTATTAAAAATCAGAAGATTTCTGTACTTAGACCAGTTGTGTTATTTGCTCATGGAAGGGAAAATCTTGAGCTAATATTGTAACAAAAATAATTAAAAAAAAAATCTTTAGCTCTACTCAGAAGCAGAAAAGCTCTTTGCCCTACCAGCCTGGTGTCTGTACAGTCAGTGTAAATTCAGTTGACCCCTAGCTAGTCTCAGAAAAAAGCCTGTACTGTTGCTCTTTCAAGTAACCTATTCACCACTGTAGTGGCAGAGACACATAATACAAAATCAGTTTTTCCTAAAGAGAATAATTTGTTATCCTAGGTGATACAAAACTTCAGTGTGTTCCTTTAAATTTTATTTTGGTACAAGTGAAAACAGAAAAGAAATGCAGTGAGCTTTGTGTCAAAAGGAAAGGAGCACATAGGTCTTGTTTTAGCTGGCAGAGCTGATTGTGCCTAAGTGGGAGGCCCACTGAACCTTTGTAATTATGTACAGGCACAAGGAGCTCCTTGAGTGAAAGTGGCTTTTTTGTTCTTAAGGAATACAAATTTTGAGGAGTTTTTTAACCCTGGTTAGTGAACAGCTAAAATAAGCCTGGTTTGTATTTCCTGACCAATTTTATATTTTGTTATATTCCTGAAATTCTTCTGTGGCACAATATTCGGTGGTGAATTTTTCAGATGCAGAACTGTGGCTATACACCTCTGAATAAAAAGTCATGTTCAAATCATTTTTCAATACTCTTGCTATGTCCTCATCAGTGACCAGGTTTTAGAGATGTCACATGCAAGGGCTTTAGGATAGAAGCCATATTTTTTCTAGTGTGATAGTAATGCATGTATGTAGTTGGCAGGGACACTAGGAAATTAATATGCAGTGATTCTTTGGCAAGAAGCAGAAACACTGTGTTGTTTAGCATTGCTTTCTCTTGGAGGTCTTCAGTGATTTCTTAGGAATTCAATCCTATTCTGCTGCTCCTAACTGGGAGGAGAGAACATAACCTGAAATCTCAGTGGTAAGGTTTCAAAAGAGGTGTGTTTAGATGCATATGGAAGCGAGGCATAGGGAAAATCTCATGTCAAGGCATAAGGAAAGATTGATTTTTTTGAATGGGATATGATTAAATCTGAGAGAAGTGAGACAGAATAGCCCTTTTAAAATATCACTAAATCTGTTGGAACTGCTAACATGTGGAATCACACCCAATTTCTGCTGACAGGTACATGATGCAGTGTAGCAGTGGATCAGAATGGTTCAGGCTCATTTGCTGTGGCAGTCCAGCTTTCCTATTTGCCAAGGCAGTGAAAGCAGTATTTCAGTTCAGAAAGCTCCTATTTCACTTGGGCCATTGTATTCCTAAGAAGGGGTCTAATGTATCAAGTAGGTTTTCCTGTTGCTTCTCTGGTTTTGGGAAAAGGGAGTGGTGAGGGAGGAAAATGTTTTGCCCTGTGCTCAAGGGCAGGCTTGATGTCCAGCAGTTTCACCAGTAAAGCTTTGAGTTAATTTTGCAGCTTAACTACAAATCATTGTGTTGACACTGCCCCCAGATGAGACAAAAATATCTCTTTCATGTGAAATCCCACAAAGCTTAATACTAGCATATTAAACCTCCTTAATATACTTTTGTTTGCTTGTGGACACATTGTAGGATTTAACATACAAGGGCAGGGAAAAAAAGCTATAGAGAAATTTTCACCGCCAAAATGAAAAGCATCTTTAAATAAATTTCTTCAGAATGATAGGTAATTACAAATGGGACTAATCTCTATGGGTCTATATACTTTTCTTATGCTTACAGAAGGTTTTAAGATGAAGGGCATTGAATTGCTGAGACCTTAGACTAGGCTTTCTGGGATTACATTAAGCCAAAGATTCACAACTATTTAATGTGTAGTGCTTGCAGAATATTATTTTAATTAGTTTTAAGAGTGTAAGGGAATTTTGGTTTTACCTCTGCATGCTGCTTAGCATATATTTGATACAGAAGTCACCTTAGCCACCACACTAATTGGTCCCAAATTGCCTAACTGATAGCCTGGATTATTGGTTCCCCCTGTGTTATTAAGATCAGGAAACCAAGGCTTGAAGACCTTGTATCTTAAAATAGGAGTCTTGGAATTTTACTGGTGTAAAATATCTGGGATGTGTATTCTGTTGGTAAATATGTTTTTGAGAACTGGAATTGCTTCTGTCATCAGAGAAATCAGTCCTCTTCATTTACTGGAGAAAGCCCTTCTTCCATGAGCTGCATTTTGCTCCCACAGATTTTGGGTTTCCCATCCTTTAGATTGTTAGTCAGGATTTTAGGTCATATGTTTTGTATTTTCAAACCATGTGATACCATGACACCATACTTTTAAATGGATTTGACAAATTTATTTAAGGGCTCAGTTTCATCGTGTCTGCTGCTTTTTAGCCTACAAAGAGAGACCACCTGAAAAGAGCTTAACCTGGAAAAATACATGCAGGGGTTTCTCTTTTCCTGTTACTCTAAATCTCTCCCTTCATGTAGCTGTTAAGAGTAGTATTATCTAAACTAAACTACATGTAGGTAATGGTCAGATAAGGTCAGATAAATGTACTATCCATTAACAAATTTCAGCTCCAAATTAGCTGGTTTCTAATCATCATCTAAATAGTGCAGAGAGAATCCCCCAACTTCTTAAGATGCATTATGAATAGTTTGTAAACAGGGATATATTCAGGATTGTTTACACAAGACAAGGCTTGGTGACTTGATGAATCTTATTCCCTTCCCTATCTTGCTAAATGCAGAGTTTTAACTTTGATCTATCAGAATTCTTATCAATAATATTAGATTCATGATTGCAGATGGATAGGCTGTATCAGTTTAAACCAATGATGTGTTGACATGGTCAGTCACTGGAAAGGATCTTTTTCAGCACTGTTTTCAGTTTGTATCTCTGTTGTTGTCTTTTTTGTGTTTTCTGTAAATCTGGATATGGCGTGACTCTGACAATCCAAAAGTAGTTCCTGGAAAACTTAATTAAAGAATTGGAAAACTGTTGGTTGGTATCAATGCAATTTCAAAGCCTGGTTAAATGAAATTTGAAGAATCTTGGCCTCCAGTAGTGAAGTTGTTATGGAAATTAGAGACAAAAATCAGAAATACAGTGTGATAATTCTCAAAAGGACGTATGAAACCCAACATTTCTTTACATTGAGTATAATTTCGTTGAGAAACTACCAGATGCTTTTTAACGTGGGAGAAACTGGAGTGTTTATTAAAGCAAACAAATACACATGGGGCTAATCCAAAGCTCAAGATGTCAGTTAAAAAATTTCTACAGATTTAACTAAGCTGTAGGTCAGGCCAGTGGATTCCCCCAGTGCACAGTACAAATGGGACTCTTTATATGTATGGCCAAACAGTGTGCTTGGAATGCTTCCAGCAGAGTTTGGCTTTGATTTGACATTAATTTATTTCAGCTTGTTAAGCCACTACTATATGATTTAAATAAATGTTATTTTAATGGATGATGATAAAAAGAGATGGACTTCATGACATGAAGTTCAATTTTGGAGCCTGGCTGCTTAGATACTTCAGTTTTGCCAGCATATAAATAAGTTTTCATTAACAAAAAAACCCCATGGATAGCTTATAAACATCTGAAAAGCCTAGGAGTGTGTTGGGGGAAAAAAATAATTTCAGTTCGAAGTTTGAACTCTGTTGAGTGACTTTCACATGACTGTTTCATCTAGAAACCACTTAGGAAAGTTTATTTTTTGTATTTCTTGAATGTTGCATTTTAATTGCAGTTTAGATCTCCATGGAATTAATGGAAACAAACTTTATGGTAGTTCATGTGAAGGAAGAAGGTTACACTTTAAACACACAAACAGAGAATTAACTAATTGTCCACCAGAATTAACCAGCAGTCCACCTGTCTCACCAAAAGTCCAGGTAGCCAAAAAATAATTAAATTAATATTTAGAAATTATGGTGGTTTTATTTTTTAAAACTGTTTAGAGTTTTGACAGGAGTGGGTATTGGAACAAGAGAAAGGTTTTCTATGGAGTGCAGCTTGAATTGAAGGGATTCTCCCACTTTTCTGTGTAATATGTTGCAATGTTGAATTCTTCTCATGATGAGGAATTTTTTCTTACGCCTGTATGGATTTCTTCCTGAAGGTACTCATGTCTGTTTCCTCTTGTCCTCTCACCATTTATACTTGTGAGGAGAACATCTCTACCTTCTCCATAACTACCTTTAAAATATCACAAGTTTGATCAGAGCCTCCAAACCTCATTTCTTGGGGCTGAGCAAACCCCTTTCCTTCAGCATCTCCTCATGCCTCCAGTTCTCCAGCCATCTCTTTGGCTTGGTGACCCTCCATGGCCCTCTGCAGGCTGCCAGTGCCTCTCAAAGTGGGGTAATTCCAAGGAGACCCAGTGTTCCGGGTGTGGCAGAGTGAAATCATGACATGCCTCGATGTGGTGAACACGCCGTCACCTACACAGCCCAGGACAGGGTTTGCCCTCATCGTTACTGTGAGACAACTGCTGACTCGTGTTCACCTGCAAATGTAGTAACTGCACCACTTAATTAGTGGCTTGTCTTCATTTTCTTCTGTCTTCAATCAGAGTCAGGATTAAAAACACAAAGGAGACGAATTTTCTTGTGTTCAGACTTGTTTGTTTATTAAATCTTATCTAAAGTGCAGAGAGTTCTGCAATACTTCTAGCTACCAGCTAAAAGTATGGAAGTATAGCAAAGTATAGCAAAATGGAGGCCTGATTCTAGCCAGTTACAAGATCTTCTAAAGCTAAACAGTTCAATAGAGAATTAACTCCTATATTATTTATACTTTTGACCCAATAACCAAACTCCTGTGACCTGCAGTGCAGCACTAACTGTCCAACCAAAAACTACTGCCTGAAACCCAGGAAGAAGAAGACAGAAAGAGACAACGCCCAAAAACCTCCATCTTGTCCCATACCTATTACTGTACTCCAAAACCTTCAGATTCCAAACCCTTCACCATGTGAAATCACACACTTCTATTCCAGCTACACACTCGTGGCTCTTAACTCCACCACTCAAATTTGGAAGGCTTCTCCAAGGCGTCAAGTCAAAGGCAGTGTTCTCCTGGGGGCCAGTATCAGAAAGCACAGAAAACTCAAAACTCTCAGGTTTCTGGGTTTCAACATTCACCTTTCTGTCCACCAGCACTTCCAAAGCCACACCTGAATGAGTGAGAGCCCAGCCTTGGTTGCTGCTTGGGTTTATTTCATGCCACATGCAAAGCTTTACACTTATTTCGGCTTTTCTTGTTAACCCAGTCAGTCTTCCAGCGTGCTCTGCGTTCTCTTCCTAAGAAGACCCTTGTCTCTGCAATGTGTACTTCCAATTCCATCATTCCAATCATTTATACAGATATTGAACACTATGCCACCCCCAACTAGATATCCAAAGTAAATGCACAATCTTCGGAGCATAAAAAAAAATGTACCTGCTTTGTACAGGTTTACAGCATTTCTAAATCAAAGATGGCTGTGACATGTGAAATATAAATGTACAAAGGCATATTTACCACCCATCTGGCAGCTGTTTCCTAGACAATAACTTACATAAGATTGATGCTTTCCAGAACATTTGGAATTCTCTAGAGACCTGTAGTAAAAGCCTAAACTGTACTTTGAAGCAATCCGTGTCTGTCAGGATATTTTATTCACACATTTTTTTAATTCAATAATTTGAGGTATGTAGACAAGAATAGTCATTAAAGTGTCAGAGAAAGAAGATGTTAATTCATTTGCATGCTTCATGGCACAACATATTTGGTATCTCAATTCTTAGTAAGTTGTTTCACCAGAGAATGGACTGACTTGTTCAGTCTTGACTTGTATGCCATATTGAAAAGTTGTGTTATTTTGTATTGCTCCTAAAGCTTGTTTCAGGAATCCTATGAAAATAGCATGATATTGGGACAGCCTGATGTTGAAAATGGGCTTGTATCAAAGTACTTTGGCTAATTTTGAGGGAAAAAAAAAGAATTTAGATTTGAGCCTTGAAATCTATGTCTAGATTTTAGGTTTATGGACTTGGTAATCATAAGTGGAAAGAATCTCCTCTTGAATAGAGAAGTTTTCAATGCCAAATTACAAAGAAACTTTAAAGTTAAAAAAGAAAAATGGTTTCCAAGTAACATGCCCAGAGGCCTTATTTTTAATAAGGTTATTAAAGACTTGGCCATGAGAGTTATACTATAACTGCCATCTGTCTCTTTCTTCTCTCTCTTCTATGTTTCTCATTTGTTTATTCCCCATTCCAGGTGAAGTCTCTGTGGAAGTAACTGTTCATTCTCTCCCCAGTTAGTTCACTAGGAAATCTTAGCTTGGCTTTGGGATGGAACTTTGATCTCCTTGTGTGGCAGCTGAGCACTGATGATCCCTGGGATAAGTTTCAAATGACAGAAGCATGTCACTTGCTTTTTGATCTTTAGTTTCAAGACCAGATGGAAAAGATATAATAGTCTAATTTTTTTTTTTCTAAGTATAAACCCATTAAAAGTAAGAATTAACATGCACAAGGGTAAAACTGCTAATGCAGTAACTGAGCATGGTTTTGTGAAGCTGGACAAACATCCTGCCTGTATCTTAGGAAGAATATTTTTTCACTTTTCTGTTTAGCTGATTTATTACAATCAGTCGTGTTGGAGGGTGCCTGAACTTGCTTCCTCTTTCCTTTGCAGCTTCCTTATTTTAGCTCAGATGGGACTTTGCTTTAAATCACATAATGTGGTAGAAGGTCTGTTATTTGACCTGGGACTGGGGTCACACAACCAATCTTGGCTAGTCTAAAACTGAATGTAAACAATGCTAAAATATATTGAATAATTCTCTACTTAAACTTGGGAGCTGCCAAGTAGAACAGTACTTTATTATTGCACAATAAAACACAATTAGAATAATGGCTGTTAATGTTTCAAGCATTTTTAATTTGGATATAGCAAAGCTTTCATTCCACAATACTATTATTGCAGCTGGTACTCTGTTTGCTGAGGACTTGAGGAGGCACTTCCTATTTTGTTTGATTTATAGCCTTATAACATCACAAATAAGAATTTTCAACTGCACAAGGGATGGAAAAGACAAAATTATTTTTAAAATTGATCATGTTTGACAAATTGTTACTTCTGCTTCTTAGCCAACTATTTCCTACTTCTGGACAACTCTCCCCCCTCCCCACCTTCCCTCCTTCCTTAACCATGATAATTGTATTTCCAGTCAGATTTCAAATTATTACACCAATAGGATAATTTTTACTATGGAATTCCTTCTTTAGGAAAGCTGAAATTAAAAAGAAATAGCCATAGATTATGGTTTTAGAGACACAAGCTACCAAAATTTAATTACCTAGATTAAATTGTTTATTTGAGGCTCTGTCTTTTTTATTTTTGTTTCATTTGGTTCAAATCTGTAGCTGCAGTAGTTTGAACAATTCAATGATAAATTGTCATTAAAGGCTAAGAAAGTCTAGGAAATGTTGTTCATCTCAATAAATACTCCATGGGGGCACTTGGGTTCTTTAAGAGAGCATATCCCAGGTTGCTGTGAATTAATTCTGATTCTTTGGTGAAACCTCATGAGTTCAATACTGTGTTCACTATTGTTCAAGAATATTTCCAAATATATTTGATACTAGGCAGGTATTCAGGCATATTTCTCACTGTATCATGTGTCCTAAGAACATCTGTGGTTGTTTTTTTCCCTAATCTGGCATGGGATTAATTCACATTCAGATCTTTCTTTGATAGATGTGTGTGGTGAGCAAGATGTTTTAAAATTTTGCTTGGTTATTGTAATTCATTTGGGACAGACAGAAAAGAGAAAAATACCTTTTCACTCAGAAAAAAACAAATTAGCAATACTAAAAAAAAGGGAATTATGTGAGAAAATATGGAGGTTCTTTGTTTAGCTTTTAGAGTTTTCAAGTACTCTGCCTTAACAGCTAGGAGAATTTCAAGCTCTTTTGTCAACATTTTGTATTGGCTGTAGAGTCCAGACAAGTATTGGATATCATCACAGGTCCAAGGAGATATAAAATGCTTTTTTTTACAGTTTAGTGTCACTCTTTTTGCTTATGCTGTTTAATACAGCAGTGTTCTGAGAGACTCATAGGAAAGCCAAAAAAGCCAAAACTAAACTATTGTTGTTTGGGAGGCTGCCTGTGCCAGAAATGGTGCCTTCCCTAAAATAATCTTCATGTGACTGTGATTCACAGAAATTTCTGTTTTTTTAAAAAAAAAAAAAAGCCTGTTCAAGGTTACAAACCATTCACCTTTGTATATGAGCTGTGCTGTGTGGAGGGAGTAAGTGGCTAATGGTCAGCGTGTTCTCCTTGCTTGCATGGAGGTTTTAAAGGGAAATCTGTGGATTCAGTGTAACAGCATGATCTCAGTCTCACAGCCTAACATGGGCGAAGCTTTCATAACCCTCACTCAATTATTGCATAAGCTGAGATGGGGAGTGGCACTTGTAGCAGGGCCAAGGCATCAAGACACTATCTCTGTTTTCAGGAAAAAAAAAATCTATATTATATATTGTCATTATCCCCCTTTATTTTTAACTGTTTCATTACAAGTTTCTCTAAGAAGTTCAGATGAAAGCCAGCACATGTGTATTCCTGTGCATGTGTTCTCCAAGTATTTTTCTTTTATTTGCTGCAGTTTAGAGTAAAATAAACCTCAGAGCAAAATGGTGAAAGCTTGGACAGCAGATTGGAGTGCCTCTTGAGTTCCTCAAACTGCTATTGTGAATTATAATTATGGAAAAAGAGTGGCTTATGTCATTTGAAAAGAATAGAAAATTTCTGCACTAAGTATAAAATTTTTAACAGCCTAAACCCCAGATTTTAAAATGGGTGGGGTTTAAACATACAGATTAAAACTGGGCTATTCTGGTTAGCTTTAACCTTCAGAATATTTGCATGACAGTGCTTACCTTTTGATTAGAGGTTAAAATACATCGCAAATAGAATGTCCTTTATAGAAAATCAATACATTTAGAACAGAATTTCTTGGGTAGATTTTTAGAATAAAATCTGAAGTTTTGAAATACAGAACTTTCCAAGGCACCAGAAATAATCATTGTAGTGTACTTAAAAGAGACACTGATGTAACATTTAATTTTATGAAGGGCTTCAAGAAACATTAATTTTATAGATGGTAGTCAGCTACTTTGATTTTTATGTTTATGATAGGCACAATATTAGAAGAACCTTGCTTTGTGCTGAAGATTATAAAAGCTGAATTTTCATTTGGCTGAAGCTCACAGAACTGCACCTGCAGAAAAAGCATATGAATCTGGGTTTGTTCTTGCAGATGAAGGGTGGTTGGGCAATTCAGCATCTGTTCATTAAATATGTGCTCTTGTGCCTGGAGGCAAGTACAAAACCAGGAGTTCTGCTTCATATGACCTGCTTGATTCTAGAAACCTCATCTGTACTGCTCAGTCTTGCAACACTGGCTACAGTCTTTTGTGAATTGAGATTTTTGGAACAAATTTAACTAGCAAGATTAAGAAGTCTCAGCATGTGAGACATGTGATGAAAAGTCTTTGAGAAAAGTATGAACATAGTCAATGTAATCCAAGAAATCTTTTCAGTCAGGACACAACCTTTTGCTTAGCAAGTTTTAATTTATTACATTAACTATGAAATTAGCTAAAACTCAGATGGTTGTTAGAAGCAGAGTTGATTATAGTTGATTTTAAAATAGATTGATTCATCTGTTCCTTAAGATTGTGTAGAAACTCCTTGTCCAGGAAAAAATAATAACTTCATTTTGCAGAAGATAAACAATACAAAGAGGCTGCACTGCAGAAAAACAAATGTTGGTATATGCTGACAGAAGTAGAGGAAGCTTTCCCAGGACATGAAAACACAGTACAGTTGGAGGTGCTGATAGGATTTGAATGTTTGTTTGTGTTTGAGAGTT
Organism: Rhabdornis inornatus; assembly: GCA_013397075.1. NCBI lineage: Eukaryota > Metazoa > Chordata > Aves > Passeriformes > Rhabdornithidae > Rhabdornis > Rhabdornis inornatus. Next base: position 38,769 of record VWZS01008220.1, on the reverse strand, counting down.
CTTAACTTCAACATGAATGCATATTTCCTTAGGTATCGGATTGTTTTCTTCCCACTGAGAAAGGATTTTTATCCCGACCATAGTAAATATAATGGCAAAAATTCACAAATTGAGTATATTTAACAAGAACTGAAAGTGTGAAATCTTAGTATAAGCAGTGTTGTAAATGGCTTAAAAGTCTATTAAAGCTGTGTTTTTAAGGAGTGAGATTTCTTACTAATTTATCCCCATTTAAAAGACTAGAGAATGAACAGTGTAGTCTTTGATTTAATGATATAACATCTGTATAAGTCTTGCTAAATGTAAAGTGAATCTATGCAGTTTCATTGCTAATTAGTCAGACAGAACAGCCATAAAACTGGTATTTATTGTAGTAAATATCATCAGGTCTTGGAAATATCAGAAGAGGCATAATTTGCTGCTATTCAGCTTCTTGTTTTGATCCCTATTGTAAAAACAGCTCATCATTTAATCTGTTGTCAATTGTAAAAATAGAATCTTGGTGTTTTGATCGGTTGATTGGAGTTTCATAACTCCCTAGATATAAAAAACTTCCCTCAGGAAAGAGGAGAAAATGTTATATTTCAAATAAAACAAGGGAAAATTTATTGTGGAAAGATAGGCAAAGTCCTATCTCTGCCTATATACCTGTCTTTAAATAATATCTTTTTTGACTAGTTACTACCACACTCTGTTCCCTTTCTGCATCAAGGCTATCCCTGACTTCAGCAGGTGACAGTCTTGCAGATTTCTTTGAAGTACTATCACCACAAAAGCGTTCAAGCTGTCTGGCTGTCTGGTCTGAGGGCTAAACAACAGCCCATATCTTGGGTGATTTTCACTTTTGCTAAATATTCAAGGAAATAACCAGATATAATCTCAGCTGTAACAGGAAAATTTGGTGCAAGTATTCAAGTCTCTGCAATAACATAAAAAGAGAATGCATCTTCATGAAGTCTTTGCTTTAGAATGTGGTTTTGAAGTGAATCTCCCTTGTTCACCCTTACTGTGCAATGGCTCATAATGCAGAGCAACCAATGCCTAACAAAAAAAAAAAAAAGGAAAATGTGCTCCAGAAACACACTGGAAAAAATTACTATTGTGTTTACGTTTGTACAACCGTTTTGAGGCCAATGTGTGAACCCAAGGAGGGGCTGAGAACTTTCCAACTTGCTTGCTGATTCTGGGTTGCTTTGAAACGTGCTGAGTGGATAGCCCTGGAAGTCTGCCAAAGCTGCAGCCAAAGTTGCAGCAAATGTCTCAGAATATTTTGCTGGAGAAGTACATGTTTTTTTTCCTGGATAAACCAAGAGCATATTCAAAGAAAATAGCACAGAGACACTATGGTCTGTTTTCGTGGAAAAGCTGGCAGCTTTTCAGGTAATTCAAAGGCTGAAAAAATGGTGTTAACATTGAGTAACAAATATCTTCTATTGTTTATTTTCAGGGAAGCAACTTTTTTAGATAGGATTTTATTAAGGAAATATGAAAAACTTTTAGCAGTACTTACTCCTAGTAGTAGTATTATTTCTCTTTTGCCCATGTAACTATCAATGGGGGTCAAAGAAGCCTATATGACCCCAGTCTGAATTTTCTCCGTGTAGATCCACACACATAGCATGGCACCAGTCCCTTGTTGAGGATATTCTGTCCTAAACAGGCTTCGTCTGCATCTGGTGCTAACATCTCCAAACAATCCTTTCCTCACCCAAGTGTTTTGGATCAGGAGGAAAGGAATAATTACAGAATGATTTAAAAATAATTGGAAAGCATTTGACTTTTCTTTCGCCTTTCCCCTTTTAATTTTTGTTCTAGTGTGCTATAAGAGCAGTTTTGAAAGCATAAGGCAGCTTTGTGACTCAGTTGTCAAATAATAGGTCAAAGAAACCAAGTGTTGGGCAGAACTTCCTTACCTTTGCTCTGCCTCACATGGTGTTCCAAAACCCAGAGTGTGAACAGTTAGATATGTAAGTAAAAGTTTGGATTTCTTATTTAGTGAGTGTTTCATGGGGACGTTTAGTCTGCTACACTTTGTTGCTTAATAGCTTATTCTGAACTTTGGATCTGGGGACAGGCATGGGGCTGTGCAGTTGTGCTAGTGCTCTCCAGTCCTATGGCCAGGCCCAAGGGCAGGGCACTGCCCAGTGCTTGGGAGAGAGCTGTGCTTTCTGTGGCCCCTGTGCTGAGTTGGCTCCTTGGGGTCCTTTTATCCAGAGCCCGCTGAACCATGAACCATGCTTCACAAACAACAGCTTCTCTGTGGTTCTTCTGCTATCTCTGCACCCAAGTCCCATGGTGCTGAAATATCCTTTGTGAGACAAAAGACCTCAGTTTTCCTCTTCACTGTTGCTAAAGAGTTAGTTTTAACTGAGTTGGTTAGATTTAACTCTTCATGGTGGCTGCCACATATTGCCTTTGGCCACTGACAGTAGCATCAAGACATTAAGATGCTGCTGAGTGACTTTTAGCACATTGCTTTGAATTCATGTGCACCAGGAAAATAAAGAGTGCACTACAGTAATTGCTTTGAAACATCACTTCAGATTTAGAACAATAAATATGCCAGTGGATTTCTTAAAGACATCAGTGTCATTAACATAATTTATGTGGGACTTCCTCGTTGTGTGTGCTTTCTGCACTTAATTACCTAATTTGTGTTGGGACCATTCATTAAAAAGAGTAATGTCATATTTCTGCGATGCCTCTCTAAATCCTGTATAATCTGTCAAGTAATAGATCTTATCAAGAGTAGATTTCTTCTGTATTATTTCATTATAAAACTCTTATACAACTTGATATCAAAATTAAATTAGTTAAACGTTATTACTGTTTCTTCTTTCCTGAAAGTGAATTGTGAACTGCCTCCTTCAGTTTTAAACTTCTGTCTTGGAGGAAGTTAATTCCATTAAAACAGTTCTGATGCATCTTTTGGCTGATAAGTGACGAAATCACTCTGAATCTCAGGGGAGAAATCCTTACAATCAACTGCAAACCAAACAAGTGTTCTGTTTAATACCAGAGTTGAAGGGGGATATCTTAAAATACCTTACAAATCTTACTGTCCTTACAAATCTTGTCCTTGCTTCAGGATCCTTTGTAATTAGTTGTCCTAAGGAACCTTTCAAAAATACTCTGTTGAAGCTTTTATTGCCATTACTTCATTTTTTGCTTTATTGGCCCAACATAAACATTAGTGAGTGAGTGCTACGTGTTCACTTTGATAAGTCAGTGTAATCACAGAATAAAAGGATGGCCTTTATTCCCAGAGAATTCTTCCAACACCTTATCTGTAGTGCCTCATGTGCCGACTCTAACTACTGGGAAACTGAATAGGCACTATTTGTGGTATTCTTTCTATTTAATTTCTGTTTCATACTTGAACATTTGTTTTTAATATTAGCAAATGGATTTTAATCACTGTGCAGTCACTAGGGCTTTGATCCTAAGGAATGTTGGATGCAGTGATCTTGGGAATAACTGTAAGAGAAATGAGGAAGATCTACATATCAGCTGAATGTTATCTATCAAAGCTTCCAGCTTTATGCGTAAAAATGGTTTTTTTTCCTCATGGCTCCCAAAAACAAAGACAAGCTGGGTATGATTATAAGGAACATAAAATACAAATAATATAAAGAGGAAAATACTCTTTAGCAATAGAGCTAAACTAATCGCATTTACCATGGAAAGCGTGAAAAATGAAAACCAGAAAGTAAATTGTAATCAAAGGGATGAATCCCTGGCAGAACCTGATGGCCATGAGAAATAACTTAGTTTCTGGTAGAAATGTTAACTACTCTCATAAGCAATTCTGCATATTTTAAGGTATTAATGAATCTTCTCAAAAGTTTTAAAATAATTTAAGTCAGCTCTTTGTTCTCACTTCACAGAGCTGCAGAATGCTGTGTTTGTTATATACTCACCCATATAAGTCAATTGTATCGAAAAGATTTTTTTGTGCTATACTTGCAAAAATTCTGTGAGCAGCCCCAGCTCCAAGTGCACTTCCTACTGTTGTCATAAATCACCAGCTAGATGTTTTGCCTTACTTGGGAAGTTCTTTTGTAAATCAGTGGCTGCACTAAAATCTGTTGCTTTTGAAAGTACAGTGAGAACTGTGCTCTGAGGTTTTTAGTTTCTCTGGCAGTCGCACAACATATTTAATTTCTTCCTCTCCATCCAGTTTGTGCGATATTTGAGTTTTGTAATTATTGATGCTTCAATAGTAAGCTTGGAGCAGCCTAGTGTTGCTTAATTTTGTAATAAAATACTCTGATTATATTTTTTTAAACTCTTACCACTGCTTCTGTCTATTTTGAAATGTAGATTGTTTTTCTGTTAAACAACTTTTAATTACAAAGTTATGCAGATGTAATTTTGAGTTTAAAACTTTCATTTATTTGTTAGGTGACTTCTTAAATTTGCCCACCACGATCAAACCTCAGGTAACAAGGGTTCTTGGCAGGTATTTTCATTGTACAAATTAAGTTTGTTAATTGTTTATTTAGTATTTGACTGTGTTGAGAGGGGGTCATAAAAATCAGAAACATAAAACAGAACTAATCTCAGCTGACCATATTTTTGAACTGAAGATCCTGTAAGTCCAGCTGTTTTTCCTGCTGTATTTCTCTTGGAATAAACCTGAATCCTAGAGAGTCCTCACTCTTTTAGTGAAAATTTTAGTGAAGCAAAAATTTTAGCGATTGTAGTGAAAATGAATAGCAAAAGTAGTACTGAAGTGTTTTAAAGTTTTTCAGTTATCAGCAGATGTGATTGACATTGAGAATCTTCACTGATATGTTTTAAACTGTGACAAATTCTCAGTTCTATGTTTGCATTTCTCAGCACATATCTAACAAATAAAATGTATTTAATTAATTATTAATCATTAATTAGTGATTAAACACAAAATGCTGAACTGATGCAAATGAGGAAGCAATAGCATCCAGAACGATTGAGTCAGAAAGATGGAAGAGCTTGGAACATACTTAGTTCAGAATAAATTTTGAGGCACATAAGAAATGCCCTTTATAACATCTTGGTTTGTTATAGTCTTTGGATATATTACTGCTCAGAGCAAGCAAATATTCTTTAGGACTTTATCCTGTTTTCATTCAGATAACAGCAGTTCCTGTTATCTCAAGTTTTTCCCAGTCTGTTTCCACAGTGCATTTAGGGATATTATTGTAGCCTAAGAAGACAAGTTGTTTTCCATAGAGAGGAAAGTGTTTTAATCTGTGGCTTCACACATGGAAGCATTTCATGATGTATTTGTAGATTCATTGAGAGTAAGTATTGACAAAAAGAAAGAGGCAGATAGATTCAGGCCATTAGAATATGATTTCCAGAGCTTCAAACAGTTGAACTGTGTTCTGTGATTTCAGGAGCTGTCAGACTGCCTGCTCTCTCTGGTGTACTAAGCAGTTTAAATCATTGCACAGTATTTATTAAGAAGGGCGTCTTCACAGGTCAAAATAACACTTTCTGAGAACACCGTGAATCTTGAAATGTCTTGACAGGCGCTATTTCCAAAATGCATATTTCAAATGAAACTAAGAAAAATAAAATGATAACCGAGGGATTTTCCATAACTTGAAAATGTCAGGTATAATTTCACATGTTTACATGTTCTGCATCTCTTTTTGTCAAGCATCAAAGCTTTGACACTAACATAATAATCCCACAGCCAGTGTAAATTACCAGTAACAATTTTGGAAAAAAAAAGTGAATAGTAATAAATTTTAAAAACCTGTTTCTGCAGCTTCTGAGGATTCTGTAATTCCTCATTGTCCTCTTAGGCAGGAATGGAATAGAATGGAATGTATAATGGAAGACTTTTCCAGAACAGAGGTTATTGAAATGAGCCTTAAAATTAATTATTTCTTTCATTAGCACTGCTTTACATTTATTGGAAAATTGGTGCATTAAAAAAAAGCCTTCTGTGATTCTGCTGTGAACTCTAATGCCTCTCACACTAATACAAATATGAAATGGTGCATCTAAGAAGAAATATCCGATCCAAATCCTCCACAGAACTGAAATCATCGGACTATGACCTGCTGCTTTATTATCTCAGAGGACAGCTAGTAAGCAAATGGCAGAGTAAGGAATGTGAAATGTAAAGCTTTGCTGGTGGAATAAGTCTGAGGCTTATTGATGAACTCTCTGCCTTTTCATTCAGGCTCTGAGCTGAAATTTTCTGTTCCTAAGAAAATACGTGTATTTCTAAAATACTTCTTCAAAAATATTTATTCAGAAATTGAAGCATTTCCTTCCCAAGTTTGCACTGCTCCCTCTCATAGAAAATCAACTGGTCAGGTAAGTACTTTTCCTTAGAGCCAAATTTAATATTAATCAGAGAGAAAGCAGGCTTCTGTGAACTCAGCTGGGTCACATGGGCTCATTTTGTTCCAGGCCTGCAGCAATACTTTGCCTTATGTTTCATTTTGTCACAAAGGTTTGTCAAAAAATATTCACTTCTAGTTTTTCTTTCCTGCTTCAAATGAAAAAAAAAAAGTCTTCATGAGGTGGGTGAAAGGGGCAAAGATTTTTAAATCACTTCTTAATTATTTTAATGGAAATCCTTATAGTAGACAGTAGGGAGAAACTGGGTTCTGTCATCTGCCTTTTCCCTAGAGCATTGCCCTATATGTGGTGCAAATTAATAATACATTTCTTTATCCTGTAGGCCAAATATGAACAGCAATGTAACAAGTTTTTTTTTTGATAGAAGAGCCTTTTTATCTTAAAATTTCAGAAGAGGGGCACCAAATATCACTGAGGGGGCAGTGTAGTTTTGATCAAACTTCTCTAACATGCTAATTTTGGAGGTTAAGGCATCTTGTTTCAGGTTCATTGTGCCTGGGGCTTTGGAAATACATCTCTGTGTCACCTGTTACACTGAAGTCACTGGCTCACTTTGCATTGTCTCATAGGTGCCAGTGTGCTGACCTGAAGCTTTATTCAAGGCTGCAGTTAGAGACTAAATGCTGCATACTTGCCTGTTATCTGTCTCAATGTGTGTTTCTGTAGTGATGAGACTTTGAGAAATTTAGTGCTCAGGGAGGTCACCCGTGGCTGTCCTGCTGTTGAGAATGCATCTGCACTTAAATGTATGCTGAACCACTCTCATGATGACTTCTGCATTATTGTTATTAGCGGATGTAAACCAAACGTTTTACTGCTATGAAGTGAATGAATATAAAAGGCATATTTAATCACAGGTTAACATTGGAGGGCACAGCTACCTATTAAGAACCTGTGGTTGTGCAGCTCTGGTTGGGAGTTGAGCAGGATTTCTAAAATTCTTTTTTTTCCTGCGAAAATTAAACATACCCAGAACACCACCTCTCTCAAGACGTTGCACTGCTGATACTGTTTGGATCCAGCAAATGTGAAAAGTATGGTAAAGTAACACTCAGCAGTACTTCTGAGTGAGACAGGAGAATTCCAAAAGGCAGGAAGGTACGGAACTGGTTTCTCCAGATAGGGAAAATTATTACTATCAGAAAAGGATGAGATACAGGTATATATTTCTGTGCCCCAAACCTGGCCTTATGGGAGTTTGGCTTGAATATTTACTCTTAAGCCTAGTACTTCGTACCTTTCCCTGTGGCTTGGTACTTTTCCCTGTGAAGTTAAATGTGCAATTGATAAATCCTTCAGAGGTCTAAACAAAGACCTAAAGTTTCAAAAAACTTAGTACCTAATTTAGCAGTTGCAATCTAGCAGTTGCAGTCTTGAAAGGCTCAACAAAATATTAAGGATTTATCTTTTAGACCACAGCTCCATAACACCCTGACCATAAGGTCCAACAGCTAATAAAAATAAAAAAATAATTTGCTGTAGGCATTATCTTTCTCAAGCTGATTTCTGACAAGATGTTTTGTTATTAATGCTCTGTTTGGAGAATTTTCTCTTACATCAGTTTGACTTGGATTTCAACTCAGTTCCAGAGGTGAATATTCAGTGCTGCAAAGTGAGTGCTCCACCCAATGCACTGATTATTCAGGTTCAAGAGATTTCTTTTCCAAATTTTCCACCCAATGTGTAGGGACAGAACACAGGGGATGACACAACTACTTTCTGTATTTGTGGGAACTGTTGCTATGAGCAGATCTTAGTCCCATATGTAATGTTTCATTTTCAGAAAACAAAAAGCTAAAAACTCCCCACACGCTACCCAAATAACAAATAATTATTTATGACTGTTTTAAAATCATTTGAGTTTGTTCAGAGGATTTGATTGCTTGATAACCTCAAAGCAACTTGAAGATGTTAACTTATTTGATAACCTGTGCAAATGCTCTTGTCTCAGGCTGAGCCCTCACAGCAAAAAAAACCTTGGACCTATAAACTCACGTAATTCCTACTTTAACTGATGGATTTAGTAGCCACAATATGAGAAATTTCCTTTTCCTCTTCAGTCCTTACTCCTCAGGCCATGGTTGAGAAGCTGTGACATTGTCAAAACTTTGAACTTAGCAGAGCAAAATGTTGACTTATAGGCATCTTAAATCTAATTTTGTGCCAACTGCAGCTGGATTTAGCTGAGTAAAACAAAATCTTGAATCTGTGGATTGTGCAGCCTTGGAGATGGGCAAAACCCAGCTGGACAAGGTCCTGGACAGCCTAATCTGTTGATATTGCTTTTACAGGACAATTAAACTGAACGATCTTCAGAAGTCCCTTCCAACCTCAACCATTCTGTGCAATTCAGTGCATCTGTGATTTTTTTTTTTTCTGTGTAATTGAATTATTATTTTTCCCTGCACAGGAATACGTGAAATTGCATGTGATCCTTCCACTGCGCATCTGGTGTTATGCATAAAAGAAATGTGACAAAGATGGAGAAGTAAGTAAAAAAACCCATTAGTTAAACATGGTTACGTTTTACTGTCCAACTTCTTTACCTTCACATGGTTTCAGTGTCCGAGATATTTAAGGTGATGTTATTCCCTCAGAGGGGCCTTAATACAGACCTACTTGCATGAAGCCCACAACACCTGTTTTCATACACCCTATTTTAACATGCTCAGCCCTGAACCTAAAATACTGCCCTAAAAGCATAATTAATGACTTACCATTGTACAAAAAGCCACACTTAGGACAGCCTGTAGAAATGACCTCGGAAACTGCAATAATGGACATGTCTTTCAGTAATGCTTTGGAAAGCAAAAGTGTGCTAATAGAGGGTGTTATTTGCTAGTTGTCATAATTGGTGTAATTTTGTTCCTTATTTAATACTAAATCCAGGAGGAAGAGAATGAAAATGGTTGATGCATGTAATTTATGGAATGGAACCTAAGCATTTAAGTTGTCTGAATATAATGTTTTAATGTAAGATCTTGATGTTAGTGCTTTTTTTTAAGAATTCTGTTATTACAAGTTTGACAAGTTACCTTGTGATTTTGATGTCTCAGTAGAAACTCTGTGACCTGCATAAACGTTATTAAAAGAGGGAAATGACAGATTCTCGCTAGTCACTAATCACAATCATTTTAATATTCATTCACAATGAAGGTCTTTTGGGCCACTGGTGTAATTTTAATCTTGGGATATCCTTCACTCTTTCTGCATATATTTTAAATGGTGTCCTTAGCTGAAGTTTACTTTAACAGTGTCAATTAAATAGCCATTAAAAGTAAGAGTTGCACTGTATCTGGTAAATTTAGGTAATGAGGATGATAGTTCTGACAGTTTTTTTTTTCTTTCAAGAATTTGAAAAAGTTACAATTTTAAACAGCTACTGATATTGAGTTCCAGTATTTTGAAACCCAGTATACTTTTAAAAAATTGGAACAGTTATTTTTTTTGAAACCCACTATACTTTTAAAAAATTGGAACAGTTATTTTTTTTGAAACCCACTATACTTTTAAAAAATTGGAACAGTTATTTTTTTTTAAACAATAATTGCCTGACTTTAGTTTAAGGTAAATATTAATTTTCATTATTCCACTTCTAGAAGTGTCACTGAAATAAGAAACATATTTCATGATGTTATGGGTTTTTTCGTTTTATTTTTCTAAAGGTTCCTCATTCCAAACTCTTATTTGCAGTATCAGACTGTGGGCAAAATGAGAGCAATGCCAGAACTCATTGAGGTAAGAGAAATAGATTATTCAGAAGTATTTTGAATTTATTTTTGGTGCCTGGACTTTCAGGATTAGTGCTTAATGTAACCATCTTGCTTCTGGGTCTTGTGTGGGTTTCTTGGCTGGGCTTTGCTTGAGAGGTTTGCACAGATAAAGTGTGAGGGTTTGCTCTGATTCTTAGATGAAGATGGTGTTTCTGAGCTAAGCTTAAATTTCTACAACCATGGACTAGCTGGTGTGAAATAGGGATTAGAAATGTCTCCTCTAATTGGAATGAGAAAAGCCTAAGGAGTTAAAATATAGACACTAGGAAGAGATGCCTTTCTTCTCTTTTTCAGTGATTTCTAAAATATCTGGTATATTTCTGTTAGGATGAATTATTAACTGTGAAAAGTAGAGATATATTTAAATAAAGTTACTACAGCATTTTCATCCTGTTGCAACAGATTAAGCTCAGACCTTTGCCCAGGAAGTTCTGCCAGAGAGTGCCTGAGGCTTTGCTCAGGGAAATGTTGGCTGATGCCAGCAACAGCAGAGTGGCAGGAGGCAAAAGTTAAAGAGAGTGGGGAAAAGGCAAGCTACTCCTGCAAAAGCTCCAACAACAACATCTTAGTGATCACACACCCCCACCAGAGCCTGGAGTGCTGAGTGCATCTTCTTGGTGTCCTTACCCAAAAATGAGTATCATGAGGCAAATGAGGACGCTTGGAGGGAAGGAGTTACAAAGAAATGTATGGCCAGCTGGGGTGGGCTCCTCTGGGTTTGATACCAACTGTTGAAACCTGACAAAAACTGTGAAATAACAATTAACAGACAGTTGGTTTCCTTCCATCCCATAACTGCAAAGAAAAGTGACAGCTTGAGCTTTGCTTTGCTACCCTTGTGTTGCTTAAGACAGCAAGACTTTTTGCTGGTTTCTAGATAAGTCAGTTTTCAAATGTACTTAATGCTTTCCCTTTTTCTTGTGTATTAATTAGAGAACATGGGCAATCAAGGAAGGAATACATTGTGCAATATATATCCAGTGTCTGTAGAACAGATCTAAAGAGTGGAAATACACTTTGAGGCATTTAAACCACCTAAATTTCGAAGTGAAACTAACAGTTAAAAATGGTCAGTTGGACTAAGATGAGGCATGTGTGAGAGAGGAAACAGTTCTTTTGATCAGATTTCTCTGCATCTTTTAATTATGCAGGCCTACCATAATCTAGTATCCAGATATTTCCCAAGTAAAACTGAATGAGCTGAACTGAATAAGCTCTACATTTTGTTAATTATGTTTTATTATTTATTTTTGTGTGTGAATTTATTGTCACTTATGCTGGTGCTCAAGTCCCTCATGGTTAATTCCAGAAGTGATCTTTGAATAACTTCTGATCTTGAACTGCAGTAAAATCCTCAGGTGCAGGTGCTGCTCTGGTCACCGATGTGACTCATGGAGATGAGTTCTCTGATCCATATCAACATTGCTGATGGTGATAGCTCGTGGTGGGATGGACTGCCTTCACTCTGGTGCCTGATAAGGGAGCATGTATGAGTTTTAAGTAGCCTTAGCTGGGTGAGGCATGGCTGATTTGTTGATGCTGTGGCATGACTCTCCCAGCCTGTGTCAAAACTTGAGCCTCAGACACAGGTATTTTATAAACAATCTCAACCCTTCTGTTTTCTGCTTTCAGGTAAGTTGTTCAAATGAAAGTGAATATCCCCAGACACATGTCCAAAATATTACATTCTGTTCTCCCAGCATCCTGTTTTTGATACTATCAGAAGTGTTTTGTTCTTAATGTAGATGAATAAGTTTCCTGCATAGAGACAGACTCCATGAATAGAATATTTTTATTACCTATCTCATTTGCTTTGTAACAGACCATAAGACCAGTGGGTCTATGGGCTGTGCTAATTTCATAGTACAAAATGGTTTACTGGGTTCCTGGGCAATGAGAATGTCTGAAAACGTAACTTGAAGAAGTGCTTTGTTGTACAGAGTGGTGATAATTTATGCATAGTTTTATGTATTGGTTTTCTGCTTTGAGTATTTTAAGTTACTTATACAGTTACCTCTTAGCTTGCAAAATTAGCCACTCTTACTAAGAACCAAAATTAGCCACTCCTACTAAGAACCAAACTTGAATCCTTCAGGCATCTAAAGCTGAACACACCAAGCCAGAGGCAGAAAGCTGTAGGTTATTTGCTATTAGTGTGTCAAAAATATTAAGTTTATATAAATAAAAGTAGGCTATCAGCTACTAAACTGAGTTCTGAATTGCTGATCCACGAGCCTCTTCTACTTGAGACACTTGAGTTTAAAAGTATTTTAAGAGAACAACTAAATGCTTCTTACTGCTGTAACTGTTTGGCATTGCTTTTGACTTTTGGATTAGCTGTCCTTGGCAAATGACGTTTGCTTATTGGTGAACAGGGATGGGCAACAGAGCTTTCCGTGGACTTTTAAATAACATTTTAAAATCAGATCAAAAGTTAATGACTTAAAAAACTAAGACATGCATGAGTGATATTCACTATGGAGAAGAATCAGGAGAGTTCTTTACATTTTTGAACCTTGAAGTCCTTTCCTTGTATTGGTTATTTACATGAAAAGCTAAGAAACTCCTACTGCTGAACTGAACAATAAGGAACTTTTGTCTTTTTCTTCAGCTCAGCTATCAGTTTGTAGTGAAATTGAAAATATTCTTTGAACAGCACCAGAATTTTACCAGTATTTACAGACAACTTATTTTGCTCTGCATACTGTATCACATGGAAATGTTTCTTTTGTTTTAATTTTCTTGAATGGTAAATAGTCTTAAGCCATAATTTTGCTTGCTCCTTCAGCATGGGGAAACCTCACTATTGAGAAGAATGCTTGTTTCATTGTCTGCCTGACATGTACCAAAGGAGAAAATCAAATCAGAGTTACATATGCTCTGAAATATTCCTGTCAGTGTGACAATCAATCCATCTAGAGCACTGTCATGTCATGGGTCTTCTTTAGGTTAATACTTCATATAGAATGCATTTTTTACAAAAATTGATCTTAATATCCTAGATATAACCCAGGCTGAATATATTAATAGAGAGAACTGAATATATACATAGAGAGAGTACACTTAAGTGTGGGTTTTTTGTATGTGTGGAATACATCAGTTTCGAGGATTTTTTTAAAAAAGTGTGTAGAAAATTGTAAGAGTAAAATCAGACTACAAAGGCACATGAGTTGTCCTCCCCAATAATAAGTAAAATCTCATCAGTAAATGTGCTTGTTTATGTCTGATTATAACATGGGAAATTCAAGGTCATATCAAGCTTAGTGCTAAAAATGGAAATGTAAGAGGAACCATTTCCCTCATGTTTTTTGTTTCATTTGGGAGGGTTTTTTTTCCCAACATGGAACTTTTTAGAAAAATATATTTTCAAATATACTGTAATACAAGTCAGGGTCATTTTAAGGTCATAAATGAAGATAAAACAATAATTATAGCAGGTATCTCAAATATAAAGGTTGGTCTCACTAGAATTGTTATACTCATTTCTAGAAGTTCTAGTTCAAAAAGAACAAAAGAAAATGAAAAAAAAAAAGGAGATTATTTGCATCTTTAGGACTCAGTGAAACATAAAAGTCTCCACTGTTCTGGGTTTGATGTCGGAGAGCCCTTCCTTTATAATTAGAGTGGTTAAGGTTGCAAGGGACCTCTTGAGATTAATTACTTAAGTGTCCCTACTCATTATGCAAAGATGATTTTTACCTTTTCTTTTATATAACTTTTATATAACTTTTATGTATCCTTAATATTCATAGCATGCATACTTGTAATTTCTTAAGTCTGATAATTTAGCATAATCCCAGTATTCTGTTAGGCCAGGAGACCAAACATCCTAAAGGCCTCGTAGTAGGAGGCCGGAAAACCCTACACTGTCTTGGGAAACCAAGGTCCTCTCTAGAACATATCCTGTAAACTAGATTTGGCCTATCCAGAGGGGAATTCCTCAAATGGGAGCATATCAGATCATTCATCCAGGCCTCCCACTGAGGCATCTTTGGTAGATGTGCTTATTTGTAAGGTCTATAAATTGTGTACCTGATCAATTGTGTGTGCCCATTGTGGTGCATCCCACCTTGGCAAAGTGGTGCACCATAAGGATCCTTATTAAACACTGATATAAAAGCCCTTATCCCTTAACTGTGCCTGGCTTTCAGCGTTTCAAGACCAGGGAAAGGCGTCACTCAGAGCAGCATCAGCTAGAGCAGGCTGTGCAGGGCCAGCTCCACTTTGACTGTGCCCAAAGATGGAAACTACTCAGCTCTCTGAGCAACCTGTTCCAGTGTTCAGGTGGCTGAAAAGAAGGAACTAAACCTGAATGAAATACTGGAAGCTTGTCTGCCTTCTGTGAATCTCTTAGCAAATAATATGGATTCTGTACCTTTCAGCACATATTTGTAGCAAAGCTCTCTTAGTTTTGCAGTTGAACAGTACGGTGTGGATCGAACCGTGTGGCAAATATATGCAACCAGTAGATTGGCTTAAGTTAAATGGTTTTACAAGCAGCCATTTATTCCACTTGCGTCAAGTTCAGTATTTAAGTATTGTTTGAACAATATTTCTGGTTTTTTAAAAATTTTTCTTCCTGCTCAAGCTTGGCCTTGCTTTATTAGTTACAGGAAGTTGAATTTAATTTCCCAAAAGCACCCCATTTTGCTGTTTATTTGTACTTTGTCACTATCTGAACTTTCCAAGTATCTTGAGATTACGTAGCTGTACTATAAACACTGGTTTTGTTAAGCTTTAATACTTTCAGCCTGATACGATAGGACGTTGGCAGCGCGCAATGTGCCAATGCTGCGGGGCTCACTTGCGTGGCCTCACTCAGAAGACAGGCTGGAATGTCCCAAGGGAGCACCTTGGCCTGGGACAGCTTTGTGTGCTTTTGCTCAAGAAGGGGTTGAGCAATCTCCGTGGGGACTGGCACACGGCAGGCAAATCGTGGCAGAGCAACGGGGCTGTGATGTGATAAAAGCCCCAGCAATCTCCTACTCTCTCTCCTCTCATTCCCCCCTTCTTCAGCAGAAAAATTGGAAGCGTGTGGAACTGTGCGTCAGTTCTAGGGAGCAACTCACCCTTTGTTGTCAATGGGGATGGGCTTAGGAAGATATTATTGCTCTGAAGACAGTGCAGATCCAAAGGCACTGAGTCTTTTTTATGGTTGGTTCTTCGGTCTGGCTATAAATGCAATGGAAAAGAATTGAAACTCAACCGAACACCATTTTGATTTTACAGTGTAAAGGATACACAACTTCAGTGTTTGTGTTATGCATACAAAAATTACATGGGGTTATTAAAAAAAAAATAGAGCAACTTCATGATTTAATTTAAGTGCATTTTTAACAGCATGTGCTTTTTGGTCAGCACACTCTGGTTTAGATAAACACTGTGTTGGCAAATAGTGAGTGACAAGGAGTGGCCAGTTAGCATTTAGCATGTAATCACTGAATGAGTCATGAAACCAATATTATAATTATGCCACTATGAGATCAGGTTTGCAAAGGCCCAGATTTGCAAATATACAAACCAGTGACTGAGAAGATTTGTTGTTTGTTTGGTTAGGTTTTTTTCAAGGTAAATGATTTTGAAAAAGGCACCTGCAAAATAAATTAGTCACGGAAAATTGGGAGATAAAATTCAAGTGCCTTCTAGCTGCAGATGATAGATGTGCTGACTATTGGTTTTGCAGGTGTTATGTGAAACAATGAAAAATACCTGTTGTACTTTGTGGTTACAAACATGTTGCTAAGGTTGTAAGGTCAAGCAAGGATTTCCCAGCAGTTTGTGCTGTCCTGGCAGAGGAGAAGTTCCAGAAATCTGATATATAAGTAATTGGTCTCTTCTTTCCCTGAGGAAAATCCCTTAATGGTAATAGCCAACAAATGCTCGTGACATGGTTGTGTATGATGTCACTATATAACTTACATATGAGAAGGACAAAAGGGGGTATTTGAAGGAATAGTGAGCAGAAGAAGGGACAATGCAGCCCCTCAGGACTGTGAGGTCTCAATGGCCTCTCTGTTCTGATGGTTCAGGAACATTCCATCAGGATCTCACCCTTAGCATTGCAGCTCTATGATCACAGATCATCACACTGTGTGTAATGCCCCAAGAAGGGTCCCAGCAGAGTAACTGACTCTCTCTCCAGACTGATCACTAATATAAAATCCTGAATATTTGGAAAGAGATGTTTGCTGTTCTGACCTGAAACTTTATTTTCGGGTCTCTGTATATTTAGGAGAGCTTTTGACATGTATTTTGATCTTACTTTAAATTGAATATGCCTGTTCAGAACCCAACTCTGATTCAATTTCTTGGAATTCTACAGATGAAAAGAGAAGGAAAACATAAAAGTCTCCCTGTTCATCTTCCTATTATTATTAAAATAAAAAAAAATCTTATAGTGATGAGGGGGTGGATTTAAAACCTTCAGCCCACTAACATTTCAGTTTAATTTACTATATGTAAGCAAACATCTGAATTTCTAAAATATGCCCATTCTCATGTGCTAGTAATTGCATACTTTCAATATTTAGTGATCCAAATGTGTAAAAAAACTGTTGGAGCTTTTAAAAAAAGCTTTGAAAATTCATTTACACATCATTTTGATTTGGGAGGGCCTAAATATTATCCCTCAAGGATACAAGTCAGATGGAGAATAGCTAAATAAGAAGAACAAATGTTAGATGTGAAATCAAAATTAGGT
The DNA here is from genome assembly GCA_013397075.1 of Rhabdornis inornatus. NCBI lineage: Eukaryota > Metazoa > Chordata > Aves > Passeriformes > Rhabdornithidae > Rhabdornis > Rhabdornis inornatus. The sequence continues at coordinate 21,933 of VWZS01008220.1, read as the reverse complement.
ATTCAGATTTAATGCTTCGTTTTATGTTTGGTTGAATGAAAGTTGTGTCTGTTTACAAAGAAGAAATTAATTTTAGGGAACGACTTATTCCTCTCATTAAATCATATTTGTCAAAACAGAATCATTTACATAGTAATTAATTTTGATACTGCTTATAGTAGGCTGTTATTTTGGTTGAGAAGTAGGCAGGCCCCTGGAGCAGATGTGCTCTTGCTGAGAAAAAAGCCTCCTTTTGGAACTACAACTAAGGCACATGTGGAAAAAATAACGTAGAAAAGACTCACAAAAGAATTGTTATATAATAAATTCTTTGACTAATTTGTTTTGAAATATATGAAGAGCAAATTGACCAGCTGCATCTTTGCTTGTTTAATCAAGGGTTTCATGGCCTCTTGGCTGACAGGTCAAGTGTTTATTTTTTTCTTTATCTTAATTCAGAAAAGCCCAAAAACTTCATACCAAGCAACAACTTACTGTTAGAAAAGTGACTTAGATGCTTGGAGAAGTGTCTGCATCACATTATTTGTAGCTTGTGGTTGTATTTCATGGCTGATGATTAATTGAATAGACAAGGGGTTATCAAAGGAACCAGTAAATCGAGTGATGGTAATTTTTGTTTCTTTTCCAAAAATTACATTAATTACCTATCATTGGAAATGCTGGCATAGTTATGCATTGGTTGCAAGCATTAAGACCTCGGTTATTGAGCACAGGTTTTGAAGATTATAATCCCAAGAGCTGCCATTATTTCTGCCATTTGGAATAAATGAATCAGTTCCTGTAGTGGTGAAAAGTTTTGAACCAGCAGGAGCTCCTCAAGGAAGGTATTCAGAAGCAGACTGTAGAATCACACCAGTTGGTTTGGGGTGAGCCATAATTTAAGGAATAATTGATTGGTAAATATGAATTAATGTGGTCAAAAATAACAGGCTTGTAGTGATTACTGCAAGAAGGCTTTCAGTGTCTCCCTGTAGTTTCTGGGGAAGTGGGAGCTGTGGAAGAGGTGCTCTAGTGAATAGGAGACAGAGTGAAAAGGCTTCTCCAGCATCAGTAATCCAGCCTACTTTGTTCTTTTGGGCTGGGTTCTTTTACACATGTGCTCGAAGCCAGCAGCTATGAAAGCAACTTAACTCTTTTGCTTCCCTCTTTGGTCAACTGATTCCCTTTCTTACACCTTGAGGAAGTGCCTCACAGTCCCAGATTTTCTGATGACAGTTAACCCATCCTGTGATGTAGTGAGAGGCAGAAAGCAAGTCTGTTTCCTGGTTTGTGACTGATTTTCATTCTGCTGCCTGGCCCTCTCGTTGCCCAGAGTGGAAAGCTTGGCTTTCCAGCATGTTGGCTGATTTATGTCCTGTGCTTGAAGTTTGGAAATTATAGCTGTCATTCTTCACTGCCTGATTTTTACTTTCCAGGAATCTCATTTCAAGAGACAGAAGCTATTATTGCTTGTGCAGTTTCCATCCTAGTTTGAAATAAGGACATCAGAATATGAACAGTAGAGACTTTTGTCTAGTTCAAAACATCCTTTGTATAGACACATCATGACAGTCTGAAATTCCTCTTCCAGTTTATGAAATTTCTCTTTTGTTCCTAAGGAATATTAGGGCTCTTCCTTTCCCTATAATAAGAAAAAAGAAAAAAATAACCCTGCTGTTAAAACATTTTGAGATGTTCTAGTTGTGAAACAATCCAGAGAACATAAAGGCAGTCATTTACTTGGCTGGGAAGACAAAGAAAAATAAATAAAATGACTGTAGCAACAAATAAAAACATATGAGCAAGCCTTTCCTAAGATAATTCCCAGTTTATAATTCTCTCTGTGAAAGAAGAGGCTCATTTGCTGAAAGAGAAATGCTAGGCTGAGCAGCCTCACATGCAGCCTAATAATTTATGAATATTGCCTTTACACTTTAAGTAAACATTTACAACAAGTCTTCTTAAAATTCATACTGAGACTTAGAAATAATTAGGAAATAAAGTAATGTATTTAGCTCTTCTCCTAATGTTTTTATTTATCGTATTATAAGCTTTTGAAGGTTTTTTTTCTTGTCTGGATTTTAGTTTTGTTTTTGTTCTAGCGTGTTTTAAGTAATTTTGAAGTATGGGATACTGTCAGGTTCATTGTTTTTCAAAAGATGTTTTACACTTGACTTATTAAATGATAATAATGGATCACATGGAACTGAGCAAACCACAGAACTCATCTCAGAATGTTTTTATCTAGGCTACAACAGAAGACAATTATTGGGATGTGAACATAATCTGGAATTTAGTGGAATATTCAGTTGAACCACCTTTCTCATTAACTTTGAAATGTTTAAATAGGTTTTTTCAATCACTTGCTTTTAGAGGTGAAGAAGCAAATACATTAGCGTTTTTCAAGTCAATGATCATGAACATGTTGTTTGCTCTGCATGTGAATGAACGAGCTACTTTACTTTAGAGCCTTTAAAAAATACCTAGTCCTGGGAAGCTGGAGCCTGTAATTTTCTGTATACCAGCTTTAATAATGATTAATGAATTCTGGCTGCCGTGAAGCAGCTTGTCTTGTGTAAGCAAGATATCTTAATATAAACAGCTCACTTTTCTCATTAAAGTAATTATTGAATCAAAGCCAAAACAATTGTTTCAAATATGTTGCAGCTCTGCTCTGGAGTGCTGCTCAGAATCAATGCAGCAGAGCACTGAAATATACTTACCAAGGAATTCTCAAAAAAAATTGGAACCTGCCTGGGGAATCCTTATAGGCATAAGGACATTTGGACAGAAGTTCTGTGTTTGTTTGCAAGTTCCCTCTTTCCTTTGCTTCACATTTGTTTTCTTGAAGCAGAGATGCTGGGGGGCTGTGCAGTGAGAAATCTTCCTGCTGCCTACTCCAGATAATAATTCTGTCTCTTTGAATGAGATGCAGAGCGAACTGCAACAGTTCAGGTAAAATTACCTCAGGTGTTGAATGCAGACAGTTTGGCAGGAGGACATCACTGTGAGGGATGGAAAGCAATTGGCTGTTGTTCCTCTTCAAAACTAGCCAGGTAATAGGCACAGGATTCTAGCAAAGGGATGGCTTTGAAATGATGGCAAGAGAAGGTTGAGGACACAGACGGACCATTCTTTTTCACTGCTCTGTTTAATTTGTACTGCAATAGAAAACTATTCCTCTCCATACAAGAAACAAAACAACTTGCTCCCCGATGACAGAAATCAGCCTCTCCCAAAGCACACAGCTAGTTCAAAAACTGACACCCAACAACAGCACATGGAATTAGCTCATGCATTTTCAGATTTATAAGTAATATTGAACAAGTCTTAAATAGGAGAAAAGCAAGAATGTTCACAAGCAAGGAGGATTTAGTCTTTGAAATACCCAAACTTTTCCTGTCATTCATTACTCCTCTTTTTTTTATAGTAGCAGTCTAGAAACACTTCTTTTCAGTTGCACATGGGGAGGCTTATGTAGATTGTGATTTTTATGACATAATTGGAATAAGAAATGACCTTGAAGACCTTTGGCATCATTTGAATAATGTATACACTTGCTGCTGAAAGCCCAGTGAAGGCAATAGTAACTATACTGAGTTTCAGTATATGCAAGTAATAACACCAGGGATTGTCTGGAACACAGGAGGGTAAAGACACTAAATTAAGAGATAAGTATGGCAAAACACGACATCTGGTACCTGACAAGGGAAAAATTAACAGCAAATTTAAATGCAAATTAGGAACAGCAAGGAACAATGAAATAGCTTATGATATGAGTAATGATTTCTCCATTCACTTGTCTGTACAGTTCAAGACTTGCTGGGGTTTTTTTCTGTTGGAACTCACTTTTTCTTATTACAAAAGTCAAACGACAGGTAGTCAGCCATGGAAGTGTGTTACTGACCAGTTTGCCTTAAATGCTAGCCCACAGAGAATAGCAAATGTGTATCTGGTTCCTGTAGGCCTCTGCTGCCTGTCTTAGTTAACCTGCATAGCTGCAGTAAGCTGGTTTCATCACCTCTTAAATTAATTAAATCTGAGATATCTTCACAGCATTTGGAGAAATCTGAAGAAACATTATTTCTTCACAGCTCAGATTCAGCCAGATTTTTCCTAGAACAGAGTGACCGTGTGAATTTTACCAAAAGTGACGAATGAGAGCAGCATGCTTGAAATGTCATTGGATGTTTAAGGAGAAGTGTGAAAGTCAGCACAGGAGTGAGTGCTCTGATGCACCTGCTCACCCCTGCCAGGGTAGAGATGGGGTATCGTGTTGTTTTGTGGGGCTTCAGAGACTGCAGCACTGTTGGCAGTGCTGAGCAACTTGGGAAAAGCCATATCTGCTGTCCTGGTTCAAACAGGTCATTATTATCCATGAACAAATACATAGCTGACAATTTGTGATTGCTAAGCTTCCTTTTACTTATGCTTTTGGCCTGCATCCTAAAGACACTACATTACCAGTGCAGAAATGGAATCTTGGGGATTGTTTCAAGTGCTGAAGACTCCCTCCCTTAACTTACTTCCTCCTTTATCAGAGCCACAGCTGATTAGATAGGAAAGCCTGCTGGCTGGCGCCTTCCCATCCCGTTTGTTTTTGTACCTCACTGCTCTGTGGTGCTGGGTCATGTTCCTATTCATTTTTCATGACCTTACCTCATTACACCCTTTCCAATTGCAACTTGTTTCTCTGACCTTGAAGTCCTACAGGCTGATCCAAAAGACCTGGGACTGTGTTTGTAAGTTATTTTCTGGAAAGGCTGGGAACATGAGGACATTTCTCAGCAAAGAAGTTTGTGTGTATGTGGACACTTTTACTTGTGTATTTTTTTACTATTTTATAAAGTAATATTTGGCTCAGTGCTGTAGACTGGTTTTGCAGCCCCACTAGCATCTTCATGAATTCTGGTGTTCAATGATTGTTTACAAACATCTTATATTTAGTATGTTTATTAAAAAAGTGGATAATCAGCTGATATTGTAGGAATATCTGTCAGTCCCACTGCTTTGCTGCTTATTTCTATATAGACTTTGTGTGTTTCTGCTCATGTAAAAATCATGCAATCGTAGTGGCTTCGAACTCACACCTGTTCATTGCAGCCACAATAGATCATGTGTTGAACTTATGCTATGGGCAAATAACTGAATTATAAATAAACATATATGCATTTTGATGTGTTTTACTACATTTAGATGCCTTTGAATAGCTGTTTCATTTTGATTGTTGGGTTTGTTTAATGTTTGATTCACAGGTTTCCTATGCAAACTTTCAGTGGATACTCAAGTAGCTGAACAAGTGTTGTGATCTCTTATTGATGACAAGGTGGATTATTGCTCATTAAAACTACTTCCTCCCTGCCTAGAATCATCTTCCTATCAGATTCAGAGCCTGAAGAGATATGGAAGTTATATGCAGTGTTTTGAGAAAACATGAAATAGTCCACCTGTGTGAGAGTACAAGAACAAATTGTTATAGATGTGCCCTCCCCGTTTACTCTTGGGCCGGATGTGAGGCACTTCTGCCCTGGAGTTGCATAACCTCACTTGTGTGGCACCCAGCCCCTCAGCATCCAGGGAATCCAGCTGCTTCCCACAGGAATTCACAATATTTAATGGTGGCACCTAGTGTGGGATACCTTTAGGTATGTGCTGCTTGCATGCACTGGGTCCTGACAGCTCTCTTTAAAGCTGGGAAAGGAAAACCAAAACCAGGATTCATCCACATGCCTACACTTGGACATAAGTTGGTTTAACATAGGAATTTAAATCTTTCAGTTCTGGCATTGATGTATTTTATTATTAAATCCTGTACTAAATGCAGAGGCAGGTGCAACCTTGAAGTAAATGGGAGGATTTCTGGAGCTAAATGTCCTCTTTTTTTGGTATCAGTGCCTCAGAGACAAGTTGCACTTGTTTGTAGCTCACCAATGGTGTCCCCTTTCCCTATACTCTCTTGATTGCCTTGCTAATCTTCAGGAGGAAATTGGCCAGGATGTTTGATCCCCTTTTGCTGTAGTTTCAGTTCTTTGGAGCCATTGACTGCTGCTATAGATCAGAGTGGTCTCGGGATTGAAGTAGAAAGACAGTGGTCATGTATTACTTTTTATTTTCTTTTTTCTCTTTAGTCAGAGTTGGGATTGAATGCACGAGAGACGGAGTTTCGTGTTTGGACTCAGCTGTTAATTAATTCCTATATATGTTACAGTGAGTGCTACAGCACTTCTAGCTAACAAGCTAAAAATGAAGAAATGGTGGTGTATCTCACTCGTTACAAGGTCTTTTAAGGCCTAATTGTCCAATTAAGAACTAACACTTAGATTATTTTTACTTTTGACCCAATGACCAAACACCTGTGACCCACATTCTCTGTTTAATTAACAAGGACTAACTATACCCAAGAAGAAGAGGGACAAGAAGAAAGAAAACCTCTGCCCTAAAACCTCCATCTTGCCCTCTACCTACTACTATATTCCAAAACCCCAAATTCCAAACCCTTCACCATGTGATATTATGCTTCTATTCAAACTACACACCAGTGATTCTAGTTCTATCATTTAATTTTGGAAGCCTTTTCCGAGGCCTCAGGTCAAAAGCAGTGTTCTTTTGGGGGTCAGTGCCTGACAGCACAGAAAGTTCAAAACTCCCTGTTCCCAGGGTTCCAACAGTCATGTAAAATAGGGATGCAGACATTTGTTTTCTTCTGTGTGTGGCTCCACTTTCTAGTCATAATGACAATACTTTGAATCATAACAAGAGTAGTAGAGTACCAAGTAGTAAAAGTGCTTTGAATAAAACCTTGCTGCTCAGTGTGCATAAAAAAAAATCCCCAAAAATGAATTCCATTATATTTGAAACTAAGAACTTTCATTTAGAAGCATGTAGAGTTCTATCATAATTTAAAACTTGGCTTCTGTTAATTGTAGCTTTACTTTCATGTGGTGGTTGTAAAGGTGAAACTTGTTATCTAGAAGGACAGTCCTCTTTTTTCTTAAAAAAAAACACGAAACAACAAGTAGATGGATGCAGACTTTTGACACTAAAAGAAATTCTGAGACAGGAATTTTCTGTGGTTCAGTTACTCCAGAATGAAACGTGGGAATTTATTTTAACAGGATAAGTAACTGCAGTCCAACCATACATTTATGCCTATAAAGGCTAATAGTGCAAAATTGTTAAATATTCGTATATCCTATATATCAACTTTGTTTCTTAACATAATATTGGCTCTTGTTACAGTACATATGTTAGGTACCTGCTCCCCCAAAAGATTTAATTCCACTGACTCAGAGCTTTTGTTACTGCAGCTGCAAAACATTGCTTGACCTGTAGCTAAGTCAGAAATACAAAATTACAGGCAGAATATTGAAGAGAATTTAGGGTTAATAAAGATATACTGCTACTGAAGCTGAAAGGAAGTTTGTCTTCTATTTCAGCTGAAATGTAAAAAGTGTCATGTCAACAGCTTTTGAATATCTCTATGAGAAGATGAAAAGAAAAGTATTTTAAAGAAATGGAATAGTATGTTCTGTCAACCCTTCATTTTTTCCTTTGCAACTTGAAAAACCTACTGAACTTGATGAAAAACAACAAAAGCTTTGGTTCATTAAGTGCCTTCAGCTCAAGGTCTTTTATTGACTGCCTAGGCACTGTTGCAGACTCCTACTAATTAAGCATGTAAAGAACACGTGATTTGTGCTTAGAAAGTATTTTTTGCAATTAAGTAAGGCAATCAAATAAAGTGTAATTTTTCTAGCAAGAGATCTCACTTTTTGAAATGTTGGATAACTAAGGGAAGTGAGTACTGTTTGATAAATCTAATTCTTTTCATTTTTGCAAAAAGAATGTGAAAAATATACCTCTTTTTTAACTTCTCTTATACCACTTTATTTGGTGTAAGCCAAGTTTATGTTGAAGAAAGAGATGCTGTCTGTTTTAAGGCCATGAAAGCCTCATTTCTTGTAATGACATTGTAGAAACAGAGGCTGAAAATGAGTAATTACCTGCTGCTTGAGATGCTGTGCAATGGCAGTCACTGCAGCAAGGGATAATCCAAACAAAGGCTTCCTCATCATTCCCGGAAACTGCTCCCATTGTTCTTGCTCTGGCTGCTGCTGCTGATGTAAGGTAGTAATTGGCACTAACGCTTGTCATGCTAAACATTTTCAAGAGTCCCACCTTTGGGAAAGAGACTGAAAGGTCGTAAGAAAATCAAAAGAAGTTTTGAGTGTTTTCTCACCCAGTCCCCAGCATGGCTGAGCACATCTCTTGGGCAATCAGAATTAAGACTAGGTTTGATCTCTGCAGAAGACATAAATATAGAGCCTAAGTAAAGTGGGCTGGACATTAACAGCAGTGAGACCTGAGAGTAATTTCCTTTGAAATTACAATTTACTTTGTAGAGTACCAACAGCTCAAGAGGATTATTTTATTGAAATACTTGTTCTGACTGATGTGCCAAGAGGCACGGACCTGAAGTTCCAAATATCCTGGCTGTGCCATTTGATCTTTGAATGGTAATGTGCAAAGTGAACAGCAAAACTTTGCTTTAATTTTTTAAAATAGTTTTGTGAATTTAGTTCCTCAAAATGAGACACATTTCAACACTTTCACTCCTTCTCTCCCTTCTTCCCTCTTTTCTTTCTTCTCTCTCATTTTCATTACATCTGTCTTCATATTCAGCAAATAAAAATCTAATGTGAATATTTTCAGTTAAATTTTTGGCTTTTTAGTATTTTTACTCAGCTGTAAAATTATTATGGATATAAGTAATATTTATGAGTATATTATACATACCCATAGTGAATAGTTAATTTAATAAAGATGGGTGTTGTAGACAGAGTTGCCCATCTCTTTTATTACGTCATTTATATTTTTCTTTCTGTTATTTTATAGTCTGTCTCCACCAATAAAAGTGGTCACTACTACACAATGCAAATTGTCTATTGTTCAGATTTTAGGCACTACAAGATTTAAATGAATAATTTAACTGAAATGCATGAAACTAGCAACATAAAAAAGTTGTTTGCTTTTCAACATTAGATGCTTAATTAGTGATTTGGCAGATAGGACAAGTAGGGAGGGTATTTCCTGATGATGGATAATTCATTAAGTTGAGTGCCAACAGAAAATCTAAAATCCCTTAACTGCCATTAATTAATTACCAGGAAATACCTGGCTCGGGTGGAGGGGGTCATTATACTTGTATTCCACGTAAAACTGTGAAAGGTGAAAAGAAATCAAAATAACTTAGGCAGTGTATTGTGCAGAGGCAGTACAGAACCCCAGCTCTGGCCAGTCACTGGGGCTGTGCAGTGACACAAACAGGCCACCACATCTGTCCTGGTAGCCAGCACAGCTCAGAGACACAAAAGCAGAACTTCACAGTGGCTTTGGGTTTGGCAGTGTGCTGGTGTAAGCAGGATTTGTGTTTACAGCAGGGTGGTGCTTCTATATTCATATTTGAGAACAGTTTGGTTTGTTAATACCTCGGAGCAAAGGCCTCTTGAATGTTCTAAGAATGTTCAGGCAGTGGCTTCTCCCCTAACACACATTCACATGGGGTAAAATTAGGTTACAAGCCTGTTGCAAGATATCAGATTGCTAAAGTGTGTCTCTGAATTTTCTTTTATGTTACAGTCTACAGTTGCTCATTTTTTACTTTAAATTGCTTTACTAATAGAGACAAAAGAATAGATAGTCCTTGATAACAAACCATGTATACTTCACTCTGATTATACCATTATTTTCCAATATATCAAAGGAAAAGGGAGGAAAACCAAATTTTTTTCCCCGCCCAACACTTCCTTTCCTGGGATGTCTATGTAATTATTAACCAAGAGAAGTCTTGTTTTTCATTGAAATAGCATCTTTAGTCTTAGGTGTGGTGAACATTGATTTAGAGACTTCATTATTCTGGAACAGGTGGGCTGTGCTACGTAAATATTTCTGCTCACACAAGTCCAAGTGAGGGGAGGACCAAGCCCAGAGAGGCAGCTTTAGTTTCCCTCTAATGAGCATAGCCATCCTTCTGGTGACAATAAGCACAGGTAAATAAAATTGGGAACTGATGCTATTTCAAATTATCTCAAACTCTGTAAAGATTTTTCTTTTCTTTTGTGGATGGTTTGTTGGCTCCCTGAGCATTTTGAAGTAGGTTAATTTTTTTTTTTTAATTGGTTAATGTTATAATTGTCAGAGGAGATTTCCTCTCCCTTCTTCCCTCCTTCAACAGCAATTCAGAGTTATATTTGGAAGGTACTCACACATGTGTGATCAAAGTTCAGAATTTCAGATGCTTTGGGAGCCCAAACCTATTTCAAGTTAGAGTAATAAAGGTTATTAAAGACAAGAAACATAATAATCCCTAGCATGCTTCGTATCAGCAGAGAGTATATATGCAGTTATACTGATAAATTTCTTTCCATTTTTAAACTTCCCATTAGTGTGTACAAACTCGTCTTAAATACAACAAATCCTGGAGTGTAACTTACACAACAGGAACATTCTAAATACTCAGGACTTTCACCTAAATCTTAATTTAATAAAATTGGAGTTTGGTGAGGATTTTGTGAGTTCTGTTTGTGCACATAAGGACTCTTCATGGTGTTCAGAAGCAGATTTGACAGAACATTTTAATTTGCTTTAGCCAAGGAACATTTCCACCACTTTTCTTTACCAGGCTGTGCAATATTTTTTTTCCACATCCTGACAGCATCAACACCTCATGGGTGAGCCCTGCAATTTTTCCATCATTGGATTTTCGAGAGAATGTGTGTGCAGAGATAGGAAAGTCACTTTAGGCAGTGGTGAAGTGTGGAGACTCAAATGGGACTGAGAAAGAAAGGGGGAACTATAGGAAGTGTATAGCAAAGTAGATAATTTCCTTATATTTGTGAAATGAGTGAGTTCCCACGCAATAATTTTGGCCAGACTTGTGTTACATTTTTAAGTACCCTTAAGGATCAGTTGATACCAGCCTTAGATAACTTATTGAGCCACTTTGCCTTTTCTTTAATAAAATACATCAGATTTTTTTTTTCCAGGCTGCTGTGTCTCAGCAAAATTTTAACACCTTTAGGAAGAATAGGAATTCTAATCTATCTTAAAAACCCTTGCCATGAGTACTCAATGGCTAATTGTTTAAATTTAAACAGTGTTCCCAAGGGACAGGAAAAACCGCTGATAAGAAACAATGTAGTCTAATGGTAAAGATCTTATGATTGTGGGCTTTTCAGTGATCATTCTAATAATTCATGTACTTTCATAACAGAACAAGATATCTTGTACTTGCAAATGAAGGGTGGATATTACTGCATAAACTACATACAATGCCTTTCAAGCTTTTTGTTTAGATGCTGTCTAAATACACAGCTCAAATCCCTCTATCACTGAGATGGGTGGTAGAACTTCAAAGGGAAAAACAACATACCCACTTTATCTCATCTAGCAGAGATACAATGGGACAATGTATACAAGAACAATTTTATTTTTTCAGATGTAAACCTAAGGACAAGAAAAGAATGTATTTTATTGCTCTGTTTTCCCTGTGGGACACACCTAGGAAATATTATAGTGTACTTATTTTTTAAAGTGAAGGGGAAATTGCAGATTTTGTCTGGAACCAGATCCCATTCAGAAGATACAATCGTATTTCCTCCCAGCTAGACAACTAAGTTATCTTTCTGATGAAAAAGCTAATATCATATGCCTTAAATTCAGAGCTGCTGATAGCCTTGTCCTAATCTTAGAATCACCAAAGTGGTTGACATAATGCAGTTATTAGGAAGCCTGTTTTTTGATGGAAACCACCTTTAGAAGTTCATATGGATCGAAAATAAAAAATTCTCTCATAGTAATTGCAATATATTCTAATAAGTCCCAAGTTTCTTGTATGTAGTACATTTTTTTTAATAATTCCTTGTTCAAAGTTGCTTTGCCTCTAGTCACAATAGAATATTATGAACTGATAACTTGGTTCCAGTTAAAATGGCCTAAAGGTTTGCCAGCAGAGGTTCTGATTAAATATTAGAAAAACATTTTCACTGGAAAGAGTGGTCAGGAGTTGGAATAAATTGCTCAGGGTGGAGATGGAGTGTCCAGGAGCCATGTGGGTGGAGCACTGGGGGCTATGGCTTAGGGGTGCCTGTGGTGGGCTGGGTCAGGTTGATGGTTGGGACTGGGTGGTAATGAAGAGCTCTTCCAAATTTTGATGTTTCTTGTGTGACTCTGGGATCTACACTGTGTAAAGGAATGATGCATAATATACATTAATATACAGTGATCAGATACTCTCTTCATGTCCTTAAGTTTGCAAGTGATGATTTGACTGTAACTTGAATAAAACTATTTTGAGCATGTGAGACTGAGGATGGAAAAGGCATGTAGAAAAACATGCTTTGTAACTTACCAGTACAGCTGCTGTTAGAGCAGGAAGAGTTCTTGCTGAGACAATAAACTGCAAAAGGCCCTCAAATTGCTGATGGGAATCTTGAAATTGGAGTTCTTACAGATTCCTTTGGTTGTCTTAGCATTTTATTTCATTATTGCACGCTGAAGCTTGCTAGGAAATTAGATAATATGTGGATTTTATTTATTATACCCATTGTAATAAAATTAAGTCTTTATGATTCAGTTTGCAATTATAACATGGGGGGTTTTATAGGAAATTTCAGTTCAGCTTCCCCTGTGAGTGTGTGGGAGGAATATGAGAATATTATTTCATTTTTTTATATGTACTCTTATCCAGTACCTTTCCTATCATATTGTCATATTGATTTTGTACATTAAATTGTACATTTAATTTGATGCAAATTTCCCTGGCACTTAAATGAGTCTGTGGATGCAAAGTTTTTAAGCCCTTTTTTCTTTAAACATACCTTTGCTAAGAATCTTTGCTACGATTTTTCAGCTTTATCTTCACCAGTAGCGCATGCTTTTGTAAAAGTATTTGTTCTCTAGCATAAATGATGATAAATGCAGTAAAATACTTGGTTTTTTCTTCTAATAGTTGGTAAAGATATATTCTATTCAAAGGACACATACTGTAAGTATGTCTTTCAAATAAAAGCATTTTTATGAAACTTAATTTTAGGCCAGTGCTTTAATGTCTATCTAATACTGGGAGCTCTTACACCTATCACAGACCAGAGAATAAGAATAATTATACTTTAAAAGAATTGACTTCCCATCTCAGGCCTTCAAATTTACCCATTATCTATCTTCCACTGTACACCTGTGCAAAATAATGCTGTTACACAGATCAGTGTGTGTCATGTATATCCAAGGTAATGTAGGCTGAAACAAATGTGAAGTTTGTTCTAGTGTATCTTACTCTAGTGCCAAATTTCAGCTGATAGTTGTTCTTCAGATTTTGTTATTTTTATTGGAATCTACAGTGTTAGCAAGTGACAGGCCAATCAGAACACACTGTGGATATCTGGATATATTTCCATGAAAAACACTCTTTTTTCTTTAGTACCTTTACTAGGGCTGAAAGACATGAGGCTGCACAAAGCTGGAGTTTCAGATCTTGGGGTGCTTGCAGAGTTGGAAATCATGGATTGTGTTGTTTTCATCAGTAAACCAGACCACCTGAACACACATATCACTTGCACATGGTGTCAAGACAATGTCAAGGTATAGTTCCATGTACTAAAAGAAAATAATATAATGTTTTATTAAATTAAATTCAGACAACCATTTTGAATGATTTGTACTATTTTAATACATTTTGATGTATAAAATACTAATTATTAAAAAATATAATAAAAAATATTTCAAGTTTGTGACTTGAAATAATTTGCTGTTCTGCAAATTAAATGTGGTTTTCATTACTCTGCCTTTTTTACTGTTTTGAAATTCCACTGTCTTTTTCATCTACTATTCATAACTCTTGTCTGAAGGAACTCTGCTTGCTTTAAAGACAATTGCAATTGTCTGGTATTACTTCTGACTTTTAAACAAAGCCAAGCAGTAGCCTCTCTCCTTCCAAAACACCATTGTATTTATTGTATGACAAATGGTATGTATTAACAAAACTTCAGGATTTATCAGGAGCTCTATTCCACAGGATTATGGGGATACATATGCACATCAAAGTTAATCTCACTGGAAATAAAACAAGCAGAAGTAAGTCTTCACAACTCTAAATTAGCCTTTTGGCTCAAAGTAAAAAAAATTATGATGGTATTTCTGAGAAGATAAAAAGACTGAGACTTGCTTTTAGTACTTGCTTACATTTGTAAGGGCTAAAGTGATCATGGCACTAGTTCTGCCTGAGAATTAAGTTCTCAAAGTAGACTCTAGCCATAAGGATAATTTAGCACAAAATACAAACATCTTGAGGAAGTAACAGAATGAAAGCCAAATGTCAGAAGTTAGAGAACAAACATTTAATTTCTGATTCCTAGTTTTCGTTAGGTGAACACTGCATTGGAAGTGAAGAGGAAGCTGCTTTGAACTGTGGATGCTCTGTAGCTGGATACAGAAACCTGTCACTTGTGTCAATGTACAAACCCCTCTAGTTTCAGCAACAAAAAGGAATATTTTCTACATCAGCTTGAAATTTGAATGACTTGACTCCATACAGTTCTTCCACAGGGTTCACAGAGCTATTTTTAAATAGCATTGAAACTGTCCTGTTTTTGATGTTATTTAGTTTGTTCCAGCGTTATAGAACATCAGTGTCAGCTCTTCATCCCAAACCAGATCCTAAACTTTTCCTCCTTGATGCTGTTTCTGGTTCTAAATAACTAATCCCTTACTCAGAATGCAGAGACTTCCATTAAGGTATTACAATAGTCATGTAATTGAAGAGCAGCACTTCTCAGGTATTTTGACAAATACATACAATGTATGTGACTAACACTTGGATGAGAAGCAGTGAAAATCTTTGCTTTTGGGACAGGTTCCTTCTTGATATGTAAATGATGGGCACCATTCACTGATGATCTCACAACTGATATGTGTCCCATCCTATTGCCCATGTTTTCTTGTTTCACTTCATCAGTTGTGTCACTCTTCGACGCTTTTCCTATTGCATTCACATCACTTTTCTTATCTCTTCCCACATTTGTTTCCTTGTGGCATTGCCTCATTCAGTACATTACATTCTCCAAGTTCCTTGACAGCTTCTAGATTAATCTCTTTTTTTTCTTCTATGTAAAGGTTTTGTTTAGCCCTTGATTTATTTTCCTCTTGTGCCAGTTCCTTTCCTGCAATTTCAGTTGTACAATCCTCTTGCAGTGGTATTAACAATTCCCTGCCCTTATTGGCTTGCACACAATTAGGATTTTTCAGTCACTTTCTGGGATTTTGTATTCCTCTGTTTCTAGCATTTCTTATTAGATCTGGACTTAAATTCATGTTAACCTTAACTGCAATTGATTCAGGACAAGCATGAGTTTTAAGTATACTAAGTTTTAAATATACCAAGGCATTCAATCGAATCAAAACTTAATTTTCAAGTTATTTCTCTAGCAAAGTCTTTCTACGTGCTGCTCCAGGCTTTCTGTCTTTCTCCACCAGCACACACCCCTACGTGACTTGTCTCTCTTAAACTGCTTTTTATAATTTCTGTGCTTCATACAGAAAAAGAAGATAGTTTCCCATGCCACTTGTACTATAGTATAAACTGTTGTCACGGGATAGTTTTTGAGATTGCCCAAAGTAGGTATAGATCTTGTGCTAAAAACAAAGGAAGAAATATTTCCTCCATTGAATTCTGTTATCTCTAGAGAATTACTTTGATCTCTTTTTTGAGCTTCAGAAAATCTTTCTTTCCACTGCTCTGTTATATATTAGAATTGTAATTTTTCTTGGGTTATTAGAACTTGATTTGATTGTTTGCATCGTTTCAAAGTTAAAGGCAATTGTCACATTAAAGATTAGGAAAAAAGCATGTCCAACCAAATATGTGAAAAAATAGAAACATTTGTCTTTATTTTTGCTATTGTGAAAATCCTACTATTTGAGGAAAATTTCTCTAAGTTAATGAATTTGTTCAAAGTAAACACAACTTTCAGAGGACGCAGGCTTAGTCTGACTTGTGACCAAATTAAAAGGAAATCTTTTTCACTCAGGACTTCTTAATACAGTAGTTTACTGTCAGTGAAGTTAATATTTTACATTTTCTACAGCCTTAAAAATAACATAGCATGATTAATATTAAGATAGTGTACTTTTCCATTAAAATATCACTTATAGAGAAAATGACACCTTCCCCATCATTAGGAAGGCTGAGCAAATTAATTAGAGTTTATAATCTAGGTTTAAATTCAAATAATATTGTCACCTTTATTATGATGGATACAAACTTACATTTTAAACTGGAATTGGAGGGAGAAGTTAATTTTCAGAAGTGAGTGATGCTGTACATGAAACCAATCTGTACATATTGCCTGAAACTTCCTAAGCAGAACAGACAAAGCTTTATGAATATCTTTTGTTCCTTTAATTTTTAAAATATAGTGGCATTTTTTCCTGTTTATTTATTTTTGTCTAATTGTAGGGCAGGTGAAAAGGCAATGCAGAAGCTGGGGAGAGAGGTAAATCTCTCTAGTCATAGACACAGAATTTAATCTGTGGAAGAAACACTTCCACCTTTTCATGCTCTGTTTCCTCACTCTGCAGACACCCTAGACCAGACCAGTCATGACTAAAAAAGACATTAAATTTGGAATCTCTACTAGAGTTCACTCAAGTTATCCTGAGGTACAGCTGTTTATTAGAAAATCTGCTGCTCTCAAATTCTTCATTGCATTAGGTAGAATGAATTCTTTTTCCCCAGAATGAGATTTTTCTTCTGTAGTATTTATTGCACTCTGGTTTTTGTGTTTTTTGGTTTGAATTCTAAGTTTTGGAAGAGAAACTAATGATTTTATTGCCACAGAAAACAAATTTCAACAATTTTAATATGACCATTATTTTTGGATTTGTGTCTGATTTTAGCTTTTGCCATTTTTTCCCTTTCTCATTGAATTTTCACAGTGTGGGACACACACTATACGGTAAGCTATAACTGCAAATTCCAGGGAAAGGCAGGGGTAATAAGGGATAAACACAGTATCCTGTTAGGAAACAGTGCTTCACAGACAAAAACCTGCTTCTCCTGGATTGATATTGGACAAAGAAAATTGTTGTGCTTATATTTAAAACCAGTTTCTAGCAGGCCAGTCCACTTGTTCCTGCCCTGGGCTGTGTCTTGTCGTTTTTTGTGCTGATCTCATCTCAATTTCTATTTGATGTTTTATGCCTGGGGGTGAAGTTGCATGGGCAAAAGTCAAATCTTCCCTCTTCCAAGCTGTAGTCCCTAAAGACAGGAAGTTTGTGCCTTGTGAGCCAGGAACCTTGTTCAGTCACAGAGGTGCAGGTAAGAAAGCAGATCAAGGAGTTAATGTGTGCTAAAGTCAGTCCAGCTGCAGCTGGGGAATCTCAGTTGTGAAGGTGGACTGACCCTATTTTCTTCATCAGAAGTAAAACTCTTGCCTACGAGCTTGTGCAGTCTGAGAAACTGAGTGAATATTCTCTCAACACAGAGACACCAACACGAGCCCTTTTCCCTGCCTGAAAGCCACAATCTGTGTGAGTGGCTTTGTGCTGAAGCCTTGCAGGGCTAATCCTCAGTGGCAGTATCTGGCCCAGAATACAGATTAGGTGCTGCTCCACTGCTTTGGCTTTGGTTGTGAGCAGTGTGTCAGCTGTAGAAAGAGCTGATGTATACACCTCCACTAATCCTCTGAACAAGGCTCTAATGAAATATGCTAATTGGAGCTTCCATTAATTTTAATGAGATTTCCCCTTGGGAGTGTTAGCCCATGGAGACACCAGTATTTTTTGTGTGCTCAGTGTGATGTTTTTTAAGGCTGCTGACAGGATCCATACTGGAGAGACATGAACAGCAAGCAGAATTAGGATTCCCATGTACCCTGAGGGGTCCTCAGTTCTATGCAGGTTCTCAGTGTAGGCAGGAAGGCCTCACTAGGGTTCATACGAAGCAACAGTAGACATGCTCTGAAGAAAACCAGATGATGAAGACAATTCTGAGAATGTGCTCGTGAGTGAATACAACTTTGTGTTTGTTTTTAATATGTGTAACCATGAAGGGATTAAAAATAAGAACCTGAATGAGAGCTATTGTTAGTAAAAGCAAAACTCACTGCAGAATCGGAAAAAAACAACTGTAAAGAACCAAATCAAAGAAACAAAGGGTACGCAGGTGCAGAAAAAGGAAGAAAAAAAGAAGTTCATTTAAACATTTTAAATTTTGAAAGTAAATCTGTTTCCTCATTTTTCTGAAGAACCAAAGCATAATTACACTGATTTACTGTTCTCTTTGATGCTTTTGACTGCCATGTTGCAACAGAAAGTGAATAATTTTGCTGATGAGAGAGTAATTTTCCTGTAAGTTGGAATTCTCTCCTTTTTCTTTACCTATTTTTATGGGTGTCTATTTCTTCCTTATATAGGCAGCTTTATGGACTTTATTGTAAATTTTAGCCTTAAAAATGAATACTGCAATGAATTCCACTGTCATTAGTAAAACAAGGAATCATTTAGAAAACCCAAACAAAATCCAAGGTACAGGGGAGTTAGACATATATAGTAAGAACGGGCTTCTGTCATGGTGAACTTCTACTTGGAAGGGACCAAATAATAAGAGAAATGTTATTATCTCATTTAAGAATGTGGGATGAAGAACAGAGCAATGATGTGACTTGACTAATGGGGTAGGTCTGAGCTGGGAACAGAATCCAGACTGCCTGACTCCCCAGGCAGAGCATTAAACAGATTGCCTTTCTCTCCTCCTTGAGAAATAAGTGAGGGCTACCTGTTTAACAGCCTGGGTTTGATGAAATATACACTGTATATTTGATTTAGGGCATTCTCTCTTATCACGGTGATGGTATTTTCTAAAAGAATCTATAGTGAAACTCCCTAATTACAAATAATTTATAGGTTTAATGTGTCACTACCTTAATGATACTTCTTGCTAATCAAAGTGACTGTATCATATCAGAAGACACTGGTGTTTGTCTTTCAGGGAATTAAGCACCAGAAAATGCTGCACAGGATTTCTGTTCTTTGCAAGCAGCCCTTGTTAACATTTAACCCTGAAACACATGGTCTGAGTCTGAAGGAGCAAAAATAAATCTGTCGCCTTGAAAATGGTTTTAAATATATATGCAAAAGTTTATCTTTTTTGACTTAGTATTATCTAGTGTGCACTGCAGAATACTCCTTTAAAATCAACCACGGTGATGGAGCAGATTTCTTTGGGACATGTATATGACCACGGTGATATACATGTCCTAAAGATATGTTCTTATAGTTTGCCTCTATAAAATACATTCTTCATTTGTAAATTAGAATCCCAGCCCTGCTGGAGGCTGAATTGGGTAGGCTTTAGCCTGAGACGTACACAACTTGGTAAAAGCAAATTACCTAAAATGAAACTAATCAATGTTTAGAGCGAACTAGAACTCACAAAAGAAAAGAAATATGTTAACTCCACAGAAGGTGTATAGAAGAGTGAACAGTATGTGATCTGTAGAAATGGGGGTTTATGTGGAACTTTCCTTAGTACAGTAACTGTGACAAAAGCTGGAGCGTGCACATTATGTATTCCCAGACATGTCCCTAAGCTATCTTTAATGAATGCTCTTCTCATTAATTTAAATGCTGCTAACATGCAGCTAGCAATAAGATAATTGAAGAAGTTCTTAATTTAGAAGCAGGCTCTCTGGTTATTCCACATGAAGTAGCAGAGCTATACATTGTTAAATTCATGACAGTTTTCAGAGATGCATTTAACAGCACTGGGGAGGGGGATAGGGGAAGAAAAGAGAAATGCTCACTGCTCTTTAGAGGAGGAAAGTGACTGTGGGTTTGAAGGACTATAAATTTATTTTCTTAAGGCCTACTGTCTTCCAGCAGAGACTTCATCTTCATGGTAATTAAAGCTTTTGGACCAGGAGCTCTCCTTTTGTTTTCTACTTGCACAGCACTAAGGATAACAAAGTTCTGGAGCAATAAATTGAAGGACCACAGTAATTCACTAGGAAGAACATTGGGGAGACTATAACATGAATGAAGGTTATACATAATTTCAAGGACATTATAACAAAGGAGAAAAATTCCTTCTTTCTTCTGCTGGTGAATTCAGGAACGTTCCATATTTGTAGCTAGGACACCTGCCATCCAAAACTTAGCTTTGTGCAGAGGGTAACCTCTCTTCTCATTCATTTGGATAGTTTTCCCTGGATTCAGTCCTGAGTTTGCTGTCAGTTACCTCTAATTTCCATGTTAGCAGATATGTGAGAGTGACCCAGCATTGTAAAGCAGCTCACGTTGACATATTTTTCTGTAAAAACTTTTAGATGTAGGGAAGTTCAGAGACTTCAATACAAAACCATAAAACCTGTCTGCTTTCTTTACTGGAGTTTGCTCCAAGGCATAATGAACTGAAGATTAGAACTTCTACCTCCATGGAAGCTGAATTTAGCTGGCTTTGCTTTTGTGGAATTTTATGTCAAAGTTGTAGAGAAATTATTTAATTCCTCACTTTGAAATATTTTAGCAGAAAGAGACCTTATAATAAGTGATGTGAACATATAATATCTGATAATGGAGTTCTGCCTCTGTGCATTAAAATCAACGGTGTAGTGACCTCTTTAAAAACGTATCAAATTAGAACAACTCTGGATTTTCTTTGGTTTTAAAACTGGAAAAAGCCCCATAATTCTGTAGTTTGTTTTTATAATAAACCAGGAAAAAGAGTTCAATTAAAATATTGTGTGAGGTAAAATAACTGGATTTCAGCAAATCTGGATTCTAGCCTGACTTTTTATGACCATATTTGTCTAATATAAATAATCCAAAATTTAATATTGTACTGGAACTGCATCCTTAATTGCATAGTTCTTTATATCTAAGAAAAAATCCCACATAAAAAAAATGTAACATTGGAAAAAGTCAGGTTTAATGTCGTTAGTTTAATATCCAAGTATAATAAGCCTATGGATAGTAAACAGATATTTTAATGTTTAATATGTAAGGAAGCTCTTGTCTCAGCCACGTGTACCTAAATCTGTTTCAAACGTTCTATTTTTTCTTTAGGAGTCTGGTTCATCAGCTGCTCTCAGCCAAGCACTGCTGACTGAACATTGTGTGTGCTTGTGCAGGTGGGTACAAATCTTAACTAACCACTTAATTGTGGCTCTGAAGGTTATCTTACACCATGAGGGAAAGGAATAGAAGAGAGATTTTTCTGTGCTGTTTGATGTTACTGCCATGAAACAATTTGCTTCAAACACACTTCTGGCCATCCCATGGTGCGGGCTGGCACTGAGAGAGGAGAAATCCTGTAGCAGCAGGAGCTCCACTCGGTGCTGAGTTGGAGACTTGGTTGTGGAACCAATGGAAAAAGGAGATGTGGACAAGGGTTCTCAACCAGGAAACAGGAGGAAGAAGACAATCAGGTTAAAGCTGAGTCCTTGGTGTGCTGGCTGGTTTGTCCTCATGCACTGAAGAGGGAAGATGAGGGATATCTCTTTGCAAAACAGATATAAAGACTATTTTGAGAACCACTTTCTATGGTTTTAGCCAGGGCACTGCCACTTAGGAGCCCTCCCTCCTGCACACCCACTGTGTAGAAATTAGACCACAGTAGGAATCTATTTGCAGTAATTGAACTTTGATGAAGTTGCTTATGTTCAATTTCTCTCCTGTTCCATCAGCTCCTTCTTGAAGATATTTTCTCTGTTATTTAAGAATAGATGTTTTCATTGTTTAGTATTATTCACTAAAAACTTATGTTGATTTATGACTTGAAAATTATAAAAATGACACAACTAAAACTTCAGAGTTCAAGTCTGCTGTTCTAAGATTAATCTCTTTTATATATATATATACCTAACATGATCTGGAGTCAATTGTGAATTTTTTCCTTTTTTT
>VWZS01008217.1:4002-14307 GCA_013397075.1 Rhabdornis inornatus | reverse complement strand
AGGATTCCTGTCCCTGAGGGGGAAGCAGCGGCACGAACTGACCGTAACCCCCATCCCTTCTCCCTGCACCGCTGGGCAGAGGAGGGAGGGAACTGGGAACTGTGTGGAATTTTTACATTCCTCGTTACAAAGCAGAATCACAAGTGGAGCTCCGCTTTCAGCTTCAGACGAGGGAATCCGATGTGGGCGTTGGGACTCCCGTAACCTCAGGGTGTTAGTTGATACTCGACAGTTTAGTTTTGGCACTATGAAGCCTTTCAGCAGCAATGTCTGTCCCACTCACTGGTTTCTGGCTCAGACCCAGCTCGGAACTTGGACAAGAAACCCAAAGTCCAAGGAGAAGTAGCTCTGCCATTATTGTTTTCATTCTTATTTTAAATTTTATTTTAGATAAAATACATATTTTACTTTTTCCATGGTTTCATATTTATTCTGTTTCCCCCCAGCCCTTGTCCCCCTCCCGGAGGTTTGTGGCCAGGTGCCGTCCCACAGCCCTTCCTGCCCCGGCACCCGCGGCCGCTCCGGCGCCGTCAGGCCCCGGCTCGAAGGGAAACCACAAACCCCTCTGGAAATAAACCCGGTCTGGGGGAAAACCCTGCAGGGGGGATTGAATTCCACGGACAGCGCTGCCTGAGAGTTGGAGATTCCAAGCGCTCCAAGGGGCTGGAGGGAGCCACGCTGGGGCCTCGGGGCCTCCCTGGGGCACCTCTGAGACCCCCCGAGCAGAGCGATCCCTCCCAACCCCAAAATCCGCAGGTTTGGGTCCACTGAGGAAAAGAGCTGGAAAAAGAGATTGGAAAGGGAGTGGAGCCTGAGGGGAGCTCCCAGCCACTGCTCAGAAAGGAAGGGCTTTCTGCAGGAAAGCCACAGGAAAATCCTCCGGAAACCAAGGAAATAATGATAAATTTTTTAACTCTTTCTCCTCCTATTTCCAGAAGGTCTCGGCTGGGTTCTGCCTGGAGGAGCAAGGGCCGGGGAGGGGCTCAGAGCCTAAGTGGGGAGAAAACTTTAATTGGGGCAAAGAAACTTTAATTGTGGGGAGAAAATATGAATGGAGGGGATTTGAATGGGAGGGGATGATTTGAATTGGAGAGAGAAAATGAAGCGGGAGGTGGAGCCCCCCAGCCCTCGGCTGTGCCCCAAAGGTGCTGCCAGTGGTTCCCCTGCTCCGACCCCTGGGATGGGGGTGCGGAGATGCTACTGCTCCCTGGGAATGTCACAGGATAAAAACTCCATTCAAGCTTTTATGTTCCCGGTCAATCCCAATAAGGTCCCAGTTGCCCCCAACATGGTGCCAGTGTCTCCCAGTCATGCCCTGTATGCTTCCTTTCGCTCTCAGTCCATCCCAGTAGGAGTTCATTGTGACCCCCAGCCACTTCCAGTATGAACCAAGTCACTCCCTCTAGGATACCATTTGCCCACATCACGCTCCCAGTTGCTCTAAGCATGACCCCAGTATGATCAGTCATTCCCAGTATGATCCCAGTCATTTCAAGAATGACCCTGTGTCTTGGGTTGGAGTACTGGATGTGACCAAAAGTATGTATTCTGTCACCATCTGTTGAAACCAGCTGGGTCAGGTATCCTCATCTCTGTGGGAGATATCTCCTAATGGGCAATCTGTTAAAAAACAGGTGGGTCAGTGCTCTTTATCTTTTCCACGACCCATCCTTCCTCCAGGGAGGTATCTTTTGTTAAACGGCCATTGAGTCCCACTGCATGACTGATAAAATTACATCATCCCATTGTGAGATGCTCCAGCCAGGGGGAGGAGTCAAGCATTTCCTACCTAGATAAAATCTGAGATTTGGAACACCAAGGCAGCCTTTTTTCCACTGGATTCCATAGGAAAACCGCACCTTTCCAAATCATCACTGACAGTGGTGGTAATAAATAGACGGGGTCTCCAGCTTGATTCAAGCTTGAAGCCATTTATTGATACACACAGCTGAGTTTACATATCTTTTCAGCTATAGCTAAAAATAGCACACCAATAGTATTCCTGTAACTGGGCTATATTGCTTAATTGTAACTAAGTAACACTGCTAAATCAATGCCTCATTCTAAGCAAACCAGGTATGTACAGTAGTTGCATGATTCCCCACAAAACAGCACACTAAGCGCATCGTATCAAGCACTCTCTTATCTCTTACCTTCCTTCTTCAGAATCCCACTTACTCTTGCCAAGCCTTGCAGCATACTATGGCTAACACATCTATGTCAGTTGGGACAAGCTGAGCAGTGCTTCCAGTCCTGCTCTCTAACTGTATCCCCACATCTCCTCCTTTCTGTTCCACCAGTAAGATTCTCTTTGTTGACTTATCAATCAGTCTCTGAACACATTGCAAAACACAAGGCAGACAAATCATTAAAAGCAGCAACGTAGCTAAAATATAAAATCCTGTTTTCAGTAAATGCTTAAGCCAGCCAGTAAGTCCCCATCCTCCGAGTATGTGTCCAAGCCAATTGCTATAGTCCACAACTCTTAGTTTGGTGACACTATCTTGGAGGGCCTGTATGCTAGCATGGGTAGACTGAGAATTATCAGAAAGATTCATGCAGCACAAGCCTTCAAAATCCTCACAACCATGCCCATGTGCTGAAAGCAAAAAATCCATAGCAGCTCTATTCTGTAGTGTAGCATGCCTTACACTCTCAATGTTAATAGACCTGTTAGAACTGAGCTAGTAGCATTAGTTTGCTTTGCAAGACAACAGCCAAGGTTATTTAGGGTTTTCAATGCATGTGCCGTTCCAATGGATGGGATAATTGAGGCAAATATTCGAGCTCCAAGGTTCCAAGCTTTCACATTATCATCATAATTTTGGCTATAGGTATGTGTGCTGTGATTTGCTCATACTAAGTTGTGCAAAGATATTAATTTTTTTCGTAAGGGTAGAATATGGTTAGCTGGCCAAACATACAAGGCCCCCCTATAGCCGTTCCTGGTATCCCTTTGCAGGCTCTATTTTCACATATTAAAAATATATTATCCTTTAATCCTTTAAAGCGCAGCATTTCCAGGCAAAATTTGATGAGGCAGGATGTGGTTACACCAAGCAGAAGTGTTGGTGTAAATTCCTGTAACCTCAAGGCCAAACCCTCTCTGAGAAGAGGGTCTACCAGGAAAATTTAAAAAGAAACATGCAAAAGATTGCACAGGTCCAAAAATGTCTAATTCTTGAGACTGCAGGGGGATAGGAAAAAAGTTCCCAACTTTGTTTACACCTAAGTATCTTTTGTTAACCAAATACCATCCAGCTGGTTTGCCCCATTTTGTGTGAGCTTTATCCTCGCACCACCACAGTGGCTCCATTTGACCTGGAGCAATACAATCTTTATGCATGGTCATATTTTATAAAGTGTCCCATTCACTTTTATCCAAAGGCACGGCTACCAAGCAAGTCTGAAAAGGATTACTGGAGGAAGTCATGGACAGGCACAGTGTAGATTCGTTTAAAGCTTCAGCAAGCGTAAGCCAAACATTACGTTCTGGAAGGGGTGGCAGTATTGGCAGAATTGCCACTTGTTCTTCGTGAAGCCTGAGTCCTACTGTGAGGACCAGCCTGAAGAGGCAAATATGGCTCCCAGAAATATTGATGCGGAAGCCAGCCATGGTTTTGTCCACATAAAAATTTCAAAGCAATACAATCACCAAAAGAATGGCACAAGGGATCACAATGTGGGCAATAGCCACAGTGTCAGTTTGATATACAATACCACCATTTCTGACACTTTTGACACTGACACAAAACCCACACTTGATGTGAATATTCTCTGCAAATAACACAAGGAATAGGGTCATTCTCAAGTTCTAGTTCCTGCTTGAACTATCTCCACTGCTGTTCGTGAAGAGAGACTTGCACTCCAGTTATGGCCTCCACTGTGTCTGGAGTAAGTCAGCCACAAAAATCAAAGAGTTGTGCAAAGTCAATGAATCCTCTCAAATTAAACAGAAGCTGGTCAAGATGGCAGTTGGGCAGAGGTGGCCTCAGTGGTGTCTGGAACTGAAGCCGAGGGTGGCTGGGCCAGGATTGCCGGTGAGATGCCAGGGCTACGGCAGTCCTCCTTTTGGGGAGAATCTAAGGGTTCTCAGAATGGTCTCACACTCTCGGCCAGGATCCACCTCGGGCCGTTCTTGTGACTGAGGTTGCCAAATTCATTCCAGCACTGTCTGTAGTTGCTGGGCAAAGACTTGAGGAGATGCTGCGTGGGACACCTGCTGTAGTGGCACTTGCAATGACATCCGTGGAGGCGGCTGAGGTATTTGTGTTGGAGTGCGGCACCATCCTGCACTCTGGAACTGGTTTCCCTGGATCAAGTGACCTTCAGAATCATACTTAGAATGACATTTGTTAGCGAAGTGCCATCCCTTACAGCACCATGGGCACAAAGCAGAGGCTTTAAACTTGTCTCCTTTCGGAGAGCAGTTCTCCTTTCGGAGCCAAGCAGTCCCTTTTAAGGTGGCCAGGTTTGCCACAGCCATAACAGACTTCTGCAGACTCGGAGGGACCTTTTATGGCTGCAAGAGCTGCAGCCATAGCCTCATATTGATGTTCTATTGTCCCAATGAGCTTACACCCTTCAACCATTTGTATCAGAGCCAGGTTTTGGTTTGGCAGGGACTTAAGAAGCATTTTACAGCCTGTGTTGGCATTTTCAACATCAAGTTTTAAAAGTAAAATTTCACAAGCCTCTGGATTATCAATTTGACATTCGAGGGCTTGCTTAAGACGGTCAATGAAAGGCATGTATGGCTCTTTTGCTTCCTGAATGATGATGTGAAAGCCTTTTGAGGTTTTTGAGCATCAGGGACCTTAAGGAATGCCTGCTGAGCTACATCCCAAGTTCCATCTAGGGCTTCTCTCAGGCATTCTCGGGCTTGGCTAACAGGATCTGTGTATGGCCCCATTCCCATGAGTTGTCTAATTGTGAGATTTGCTAGAGTCACATTAGAATGACCCACAAAAGATATGAGCAAATTCTGCACACCTTTTTGCCACTCCTTTTCCCATAAAGCAAATTGAGTAGGTGTTGGCAGCAACTGAGCAAGCCATCTTAAATCATGCAGCGTCATTGTGTGAGCAGTAAACACAGACTCCAGAATGCTCATAAAATGGAGAGCTAATGCCATGGTGTCTGAGTGCCCACCAGAGGTCCCTAATTTCTTGGAAAGATAGTGGCTCCCATTGGGCAGTTTGCTTTCGTGTTCCCAGGTATATGACCGGAGCGACAATTCTTTCAGCAATGTCCAATTTCCCCTCCCTTAATACCTGTTGTTTAAGCAGACCAGTTGTCATGAGGGTCGGGAGGAATAAATTTGGCTCTTTGTCAAGATCAAAAGACCCAGGATCAAAGGGATCCTCTTCTCCTTCCTCGCTGTCCTCTGGACAGTAGCCAGCAGCAAAAGCCCCTAAGGATTTTGAAGGGCCCCTTACCCTCATAGTTGTAAAAGGGGCCGTGGGCTGTACTGAGAGGGTAGCAGTCTCTCCCACTAAATCTCCCATCTCATCAGGTTTTAAAGAGCTTTGAGCCTCTGCTGTAGAGGGGGGACATGAGGCATTCTCTTTATCATCAGAAAGCAATTTTTCTTGGGCCTTTACAGCCTCAAAAATATTTCTCCAGGAGGAAAGCATTTTTGCAGCCACTCTATCTCCCTTTGTTGCCAAATTCCAGAGTCTCACTCCCACCTTGTCCCACAAATCTGCCATAAAGACTGTGAACTGGGAAATCCCTGGCAGTTTAAGTGCTATCTATTTCAGTATAGTTTTTAAATCACGCAAAGGCAGACATTTGCCTCGGTGCTGTAACAGTTTTTGCATAAGTTCAAATACATCTCTTTCTTGTGTGGACGTTGTCTGTCCCATTTTCCCTGCAGCAGATCAGAATTCAGGGGAACCAGCCCCCTGTAGCTCACCTCATATCCAGAGGGGTTAGTTGTTGCTGGCCAGCTTTTCCTGCTTCTCTGAGCGGAGTCTCATCCTACAGGGAATCCTCCGTCCAGCTGTAAATTCCTCACACGGTGGGCACCATCTCATGGTGGTGCTAATAAAGAGATGGGGTCTCCAGCTTGATTCAAGCGTGAAGCCATTTATTGATACACACAGCTGAGTTTACATATCTTTTCCGCTATAGCTAAAAATAGCACACCAACAATATTAGTGTAACCAGGCTATATTGCTTCATTGTAACTAAGTGACATTGCTTAATCAATACCTTGTTCTAAGAAAACCAGGTGTCTTGGCTTGCAAAGCAGGATGTAACCAAAAGTATGTATTCTATCACCATGTGTTGAAACCAGCTAGGGCAGTGTTCTTTATCTTTTCCACAACCCATCCTTCCTTCAGGAAGATATCTTCTGTTAATGGGCCATTGAGTCCCACTGCATAACTGATAAAATTACATCATCCCACTGGGAGATGCTCCAGCCAGGGGAAGGAGCCAAACCTTTCCTACGTGGATAAAATCAGATTTGGAACATCAGAGCAGCCTTTTTTCCACTGGATTCCAGAGGAAAACCGGACCCTTCTACATCATCACTGGACCTTCAGAGGAAAACTGCACCCTTCTACAGGACCACTGCTTCAACAGAACCACATCTGTCACTCCAGGAGGATTGCAGCTACCATTTAATTGGACACCCTGACTGATGGGATGTCAGGTTGTATTCTCACTCTGTCAGTGTTTTGGTTTTTTTTTTTTGTAATACTGTATTTCTATTTTAATTTTTCCTAGTAAAGAACTGTTATTCCTATTCCCATATCTTTGTCTGAGAGCCCCTTAATTTCAAACCTATAATAATTTGGAGGCAGGGGATTTACATTTTCCATTTTAAGAGAGGCTCCTGCCTTTCTTAGCAGGCACCTGTCTTTCCAACCAAGACACCAGGTATGTATGGTATTCTCATGATTCCCCACAAAACAGCACACTAACCACATCGTACCAAGCACTCTCTTATCTCTTACCTTCCTTCTTCAGAATCCCACTTATTCTTGCCAAGGCTTGCAGCCTACTATGGGTAACACATCTATGTCAGTTGTTACAAGCTGAGCAGTTCCTTCAGTCCTGCTCTCTAGCTGCATTCCCACAGTTCTTGGCTTTAAAACACAGGAAAATGGGATATTGATCCGATAGTAGGAGCTGTGGGTGGGTGGAAGCACGAGGATGAGCTCTGCTGGCAGCTCTTGGTTTCCCAGGAAGAGGGAGGGGGCCAAATCCAGCTTCGTGGATCACTCCGGCGATGATTCCTGCCGCGACGAGAGAGGGTCACGGTGTCACCCTGTCCCTGTCCCCATCCTGCAGGATGGACCTGGCTGGAGCCCATGGAGAGCGGGAGCTGCTCTGGAATCCCACCTGATCCCACCCCAGTTCTGATCCATCTATCCCACCTGATCTCGCCCCATCCATCCTGCCTCAATCCCATTCTGGAATCCCTCTCTGATCCCACTCCATCCTGCCCCAATCCTGCTCCACCCATCCATCCATCCATCCATCCATCCATCCATCCATCCATCCATCCATCCATCCATCCCACAGCAATCCTGCTCCATTTATCCCACCCGATCCTGCCCCATCCATCCTGCCACAATCCCCCTCTGGAATCCCACCCTGATCCTGCTCTGTACCAGCAGTCAAGCCGTTGGTTCCCACATCATTTCCCGCAGAAAGAGAAGATCCATGAGATTCCAGCACAGATCACACGTCGAGATTAACCCCAGGATCCATCCTGGGATCCGCACAGAGGGGATCCAGAGCAGGATCCGCCACTGGTACTCACTGGCTGCCATGCTGTATCCATTCCTGTCCCTCGTCCCTGTGGAAAAACAGTGGGATCAGCGTCGGTGGCACAGGATTCCCAGAACAGTGCCAGGTGGATCCATGCTCCTTCCCGATCCCCATCGTGTGTGTTACCAGATTGGTGCTTCCAGACGATGAATTCGATGAAGACATGATGATGGCAGCAATGATGGACACAGCGACCACCACGGTGAGATTCCCACCAGATGTCGGCTCTGGGAAATGCGGGATGGTAAGGAGGGGAATCCCCATTTGGGAATTCCAAATTCCCAATTCCCACATTCCACATTCCCAGCCTCACCCCAAACAAAGATCCATGGCTCCAATATTCTTGGATGCTCCACCCGGCACCGGTACTGCTCCTGCTCCTCTGGCCGCACCTCAATCCTGGCCCAGGTGTGGAAGGTGCCGTCGCTGTCGGGAACAATCCCGCCCCACTCCGTCTCCTGATCCCAGATTTCATCCCCCTTCATCCAGTTGACTGTGATGGTGCTGGGGTAGAATCCATACGTGTGGCAGGACAAGATCAGCATCCCGTGTTCCTCTTTTCCGGACATATGGACATCAAGGGCCTCTAGAATGGGATAATGGTGAGAGACATCCATGGAATTCCATGGGAATAGGATGGGGGTGAGATCTGGCCCTGGAATTCCATGGGAATGGGATGGGGGTGAGATCTGCCCATAGAATTCCATGGGAATGGGATTGCAGCGACATCTGCCCATGGAATTCCCACTGGAATTTCCATGTTTCCAAGTTCTCCATTCCTAAATCCCACATTCCCACAGGAATTCAGCTTCCACCTTTGCGGTCCAGATCCTTCTGCCCATATCCAACATATTTCTGGAGCCATTCCAGACATTCGTGCTCCAGGTAATTTGTAAAACTCTCAACCTCATTCCCTTCATGTTCCCAGTGCCTCCTGGTGATCTCAGCAGCGCTGTTGGCTGCCACGAATCTCCTGGATCCCAGGTCAAAGGAGATGAATTCCCACCCATCGTAGCCATTCTGGTAGGATCCATGGAGGCTCCCATCGGACAGAAGATCACAGCCTGAAACTCGCAACCCTGTGTGGAGACCTGGGGGTATTGTACCCACAGAGACCCATGGAATTGTGTCCCAGCCCCATTCCAGCCCTATGGAGCCCCAGAGTCTGATGGAGACCCACAGAGCCCTATCCCAGCCCCATAGATCCACATCCCAACCCATGGATCACAAGATATCCCATTCCAGCCCAATGGATCCCCATCTCATCCCCTTGGCGCCCTGTGAATCCACATCCAAGCCCCATAAATCTCATTCCCACCCTATGGATCCCCACCCCAGTCCTACAGTTCCCATCCCAGCCCCACGGATCCCATCCCAGCCCCAGGGATCCCCATCCCAGCCCCAGGGATCCTCATCCCAGCCCCACTGATCCCATCCCAACCCCACAGATTCCCCCCCTCACCCCTGCTCTGGTTGTACTGGTCCCGCAGCATCTGCAGGTTCCAGGCATCCATGTGCTGGTTCCTCGCACAAATCTGGGCCATCCTATCCCAATATCCCTGCTTGGCTCCATCCTCCATCCACTGTGTCATCGGCTCTGCCCGGCCCCGCTCGCTGTCATAGCGCTCAAAGGGGATCCCATCCAGATACCCAAAGGACATGAACTTGGGGGCCCCCGGGCTGGGCTCTGACACCGCCACGTGCAGGTAACGCAGGGAGTGGTGAACTGGGGGGACGTGGAGATTTGGGGGTGTTGACGTAGTCATGGATCAATGAAAGGGGAACTGGGAGAGCTGGGAAGGGGGTGCATGGGATCCCAGTGTCCAGGAATGGGGGCTCAGGGGACTCCGAGTGTCAAGGAAAGGGGGATACAAGGACTGGGAGAGGTGGGATGGGGGTTCCAGGGGTCCCCAGTGTTGAAGGCAAAGGGGGTCTGGGAGCTGGGAGAGGTGAGTGGATCCCGAAGGCGCAGCCTGGGAGACGGGAAAGAGACCGAGGGAGTGCGGTGGGGGAGGGGACGAGGGGAAAGGAGGAATTCCAGAGAGTTCATCTGGATCCCATTGGATCTCCGCTGCGACCCCCCCGAGACCCCTGGGACGCCCGGGACTCTCTGGGACGCCGTTTCTGGAAGCGGCGGGAGTGGANTGGGGGCGGCGGGAGGGGAAAGCGGGGGGGACACGGAAAGTTGGGAGGGCCGGGGGGTCCAAAGATCAAGGAAAAGGGCGGGACTGAGGTCTGGGAAAGGGGGATGCCCGAAAACGGGGGTGCAGAAGGGTCCTAGGCCCGGAAATGGAGATTCAAGGGTATCCCAGTGTCCAGGAATGGGGGTTCAGGGGGCTTCCCGTGCTGCGATTTGGGGTTCAAAGGGATCCTGATCCCCAGGAATGGGGGTTCAGAGGGGTCCCGGTGCCAGATAAGGGGGTACAGAGGGGTCACGGTGCCTGGAATTTGGCGCTCAAGAGGGTGCCCGTGCCCAAGAATGGGGGTTCAGGGGGGTCCTGGTGCTGGGGAAGGGTGTTG